>CAJDSM010005946.1:0-12434 GCA_903981925.1 Ostrea lurida | reverse complement strand
TTTACCAACATTTCTGGTAGAAGTTCACTTGAGGGTATTACTTGTTTACCAACATATCTGGTAGAAGTTCACTAGTGGGTATTTCAGCATGTTTTGTTGGAAGATGTCTGAAAGTTGCTCCACTTGAAAGGAAAAACGTCTGCAACTTTGTGCGTGTCCTTAACAAATACTTTTATCTACACATGTCTGACAACTTGAAAAAGGTGGCACAACATATATATTTTCTTTGCATATTTAAACCTGAATTAAATTATATCAAGTGGAAATTAAAATACCATTAATAAGTAGCGTGTGGGTGGCTACCTTTAGACAAAGATACTACCTAAGAATTAAAGATGAACTATGACAATTGTGTCTTTTATGGCTATTCTAAGTTAGTAGTCTTTTGATATTTGTCCTAACTTTAGAATTATCTTATAGATCAGTAAATTTACCCCATGTGCTAATGATATCACAATATGCTCATCAATTTGGCTAATATGTTAACTACATCTTGATCTTGGTGAAATAATTTTGTTTTCCACTCAAGGTCAACAAATGCTGAGGAAGACAAGCACAAAACTTCGGAATAACGTGATCAAATTCTTTATTATGTGCCAAGTGAAAACAAAAGTCCTAAAACAACAAAATTCTGTTTATATATGCGGGTACTGGTGTATTGGACGGAAGAGAAGTTGTATCATTTGATTATTTATTATAAAGAATTTCTTTCATATATATATATGAAGCATACATTTAGATGATATATTTATCATGTTATATTTATTTCACGTGGTCACCTAGCGCCGATTCTCATTGGTTAAAACACCTCTTAAAAATTGAGGTGATTTTTCAATCACGTACCTGAACAACAAGTAAAGTCTAATAATCATTATTTTGTTGTTGTAATATAAAATTAAATGATAAGAAATGAATCTTATATTTTTTCGGGTGATATGCAGGTTATCACTGAGATTTTAGACGGTAAAACGTTTCATCAATGTGCTTCGCGCATTGATGAGTTTTACCGTCTAAAATTCGGTGATACCTGCATCACCCGAAAAAATATAAGATTCATTTCTTATTTACTTGTCTTTTTATCCATGTTAGATCTTAAAAAATTTAGGAATCAGGCAATGATTTTAAAAACAATTCTGTATTTGTGAAACCTGGCAATTTCTACAAAATACCAAGAAGTAAATGGGTAGAAATATGCTACCACCATTAGTGTTTATAGGTGTGGTGCATAATAGCCCAAGTCTCACAAAAGAGGCTGATGTAAATTTTGTATACTTTGTCATAAGATTTGTCTTATAAGGAAAGTTTCATAAGCAATCCTGCTGGTCTTTAAAAGTTATACATGTATTTGGAATAAAATAATGGATACTATAAATAGAAATGTTTTGATTAGTTTGTATGCTTAACTTATTTTATGATATATATGTACAGGTGAGTATATACATGTATGTGTGTAAATATCACAGTCTAAATAGGACGATGTTAATAATTTAGTAATGCGAGCTCTATGAAATAGAAGTATAACTGACAAGTACTTATTACTTACAGGTACATATATATTTACATGAATATTTCACCTTGTGAGATAAACAGTTCATAGAACACATCTACTGAACAAGAACATGATATAGATCCAAGTTCTAAAACATGATTCAGATGTAGAAAATAAATGAACAATGACAGACAAGTCAAGTTGTATAAATAATATAAATTAAAGATGATACATACAAGTGTATATATAGAAGGCTTAATGGACGGAACTAACGTAAATGAGATATCGGAACAACAACACATCACATAGTAGATTGTACATGTCATCAAAAAGGGCACAGGTATTTTCTCCATCCACTTCCAAAATTGTGAATGTCAATTAATAAACCAAAAGTAACAATGTACATAAAATCATAGGACACTTACATTTTATACATAAACATTTATTAATAAAATTGACACTGGAAAGGTTGTACAGTCAATGTATTAACACTGGAAAAGTGACATAACACATCCCAAAAAAAAAAACATGATGAAAATGTTGTGTGTTACAGTTCACAAATAAAGAACTAATGAGAATTTCTGTTGCACTCTTCTGTTTTTGTAAAGGCAGATAAATTTGTTCTGGGTTAGCAGCAATCATAACTACTCGGCTATTCCTGTAACTGGTTATGGAAAATGGTGAGCGTGATCCGATTGGATTAGCAGCAGAAGTCGCTTAGCAATATCAGCTGTTGGCTTTGGTTCCTTTTACTTCACATTTCCTTCCTCATAAAGTTTGTACACCAACTAAAAATACAGATGATCAGAATTTTATATTAAGGAACATAAAGATTACAATGATTTATAACATTCAACACAATACATTTAATTTTATGTACGGTCACAAATCTGTGGTGAAGAATAAAGATTACGTAAATTTTTAGCTCACCAGGATGAAAGTCCAGAAAGCTATTTATCATGACCCCAGTGTCAGTATTGGCACCACACTTTAGGGAAAAAACTTTATTCTGGGCTCTATCCTTTGAACCAAGAATTGGGCTTTGATATTTCACATCCAGATGTCTCATGTCAACACCTTCTTTTGATGCAAGACTTTGTGACCTTGATGACCTACGTTTCATAAACTTTAACATTGACTATACAATATATCTTTTAAACTAAGGGCAATAGGTCTTTGATATTTCACATTTAGATGCCTCATGATTAGGCTTTTTATATGGTATCAAAATTTTTGATCTAGTGACCTTGAACGTTGACCTACTTTTTAAAAAATTCAACCTTATAAATCAAAGGGGATAGATTAAGTATTTAGTCTTGCTTTCAGGCAAGCTGTTTTCTTCTGACAACTCATGCTAACATTTTCAACAAAATTAAACTGGTGATGAAGCATAAAGATTATGTTTAGCACATTACATTTAATTTTGTGTATTGTTACAATAAGCGATGCCAATAGTGGTTTTATACACTAAATTGTCCATTCTTACATTTTTGAATTTTGTGGACAGTCCATCCACGAACTGCTCAGCTGTTTTTCCCTGAGGAACCATGGACTCTAGAGGCTTTCCAGGTCTTTCCCTTGCATATTTATCCTCCATTTCAGGGGGGATGTAGTCTGTATTCACTTCAAGCTGAACATAAAAATGGGACCATGATTTACAAAATATGAAGAGAACAATGTGTTTACAAGTAAATCTCTGGTTGGTGTTCAAAGACATGATTCACATTGAAACATATGCTCTACAAATTGTGACTTAATTACCAATTTGTTTCCAGGAACATCCCCAGCTAATTCATCATCTCTTCTAGCATCAGCCAGACGAATATATACCGAGGCTCCCTCTATCAAATGGATCTATATAAAAGAACGCAAAATGAGGATCTCAATAAACAATTTATCTTGTATTATAACCAATAGAATGTTTATCATAGAACAGCAAACAATAAGTGTTACATTTTTTAAATTCCTCCACATCATGATATTGATTACACTTGACGTTATGCATTTTTACTTACGGTCCCGCTGCGGATATTCCTCTCCATCCAGTCCTTGGTTGGTTCCCTGGCCAGCTGTTTCAGCATCTGGGGGGACGGGGATCCATCAAACAGCGGGAGTTGGAAGGTCGAGGTGTAGCAGTAGTTGTCTGTAAACACCTGGAGGGGGGTCCATGCCTACAACAGAGGTCACACAACATTAATTTTGTCTGTAAACACCTGGAGGGGGGTCCATGCCTACAACAGAGGTCACACAACATTCATTTTGTCAGGAAACACCAGGAGGGGGGGGGGTCCATGCCTACAACAGAGGTCATACAACATTCATTTTGTCAGTAAACACCAGGAGGGGGGTCCATGCCTACAACAGAGGTCATACAACATTCATTTTGTCAGTAAACACCAGGAGGGGGATCCATGCCTACAACAGATCACACAACATTAATTTTTGTCAGTAAACACCAGGAGGGGGGGGGGGGGGGGGGGGGGGTTCCATGCCTACAACAGGTCACACAACATTCATTTTGTCAGTAAACACCAGGACGGGGGTCCATGCCTACAACAGAGGTCATACAACATTCATTTTGTCAGTAAACACCAGAGGGGGGTCCATGCCTACAACAGAGGTTACACAACATTCATTTGTCAGTAAACACCAGGAAGGGGGTTCATGCCTACAAACAGAGGTTACACAACATTAATTTGTCAGTAAACACCAGGAGGGGGGGGGGGTCCATGCCTACAACAGAGGTCACACAACATTCATTTTTTTCAGTAAACACCAGGAAGGGGTTCATGCCTACAACCAGAGGTCACACAACATTCATTTTGTCAGTAAACACCAGGAGGGGGGTCCATGCCTACAACAGGTCACACAACATTCATTTTGTTCCTTTCATATGAATAATTAAAACAGAATCCATGGAATTGTTGCTGATGTTGGAGAACTATTGCAGAATTTCACCAAAAATAACTTTCTGCAAATAAAAAACTGGAACAGTGTATGGTATTTTGTTGTAGTGTAAATGTGAACATGGATCTAAAATGTACAAAACGGTACCTGTTCCAGTAATCCATACTTGTAGTTCTCTTTGGCCACTGAGACTTGGACTTCCTGGAGATGAATGACTACTGTGAGGAAGCGATGGTAAGACCTGGAGGAAAAGTGCTGCAAAAGAGAGAGGAGACACAATGAGGTTGTTACACACTTCTGACAATTTACAGTGCAAATCTATTGGAAATGTAGTGCACTGCCTCCTGATTGCAGAAATTGCATTAATGCTTTCATTGTCTATAATACAAACAAAACTAGACATTTTACCCCCTTTAACAAGATAATAATAACTGATCAATCAGTAAATCCAATATTGTGAATCTGTCAAGGAGAGAGCGATGAACTAAGTACTTGCTGCTGACCAATATTTGGGTGCATTACCTTGAATCCGTCTCTCCACTGCGGCGAAGTGTTGGTGGATTTCAGGTCCAGAAACTCGGTGAACAACAACTTGTCATAGGTGGCATGTGGAGCACCCTAAAAAACGGAGAGGAAGCCTTTGTTAATGAATACTGCCAATTCATTTATTCTCTAAGAAACCATTATGTCAGTCTAATTAATACCAGTCCGCTGCCCTTCTTTCACATAGTGGCTAAAAGAAGGGGGAGAAAGAATGGTTTTAATCAGGATGCCGTTATATTGTCATACCATGTAGAATGCCCCAGGTGGATTTAAACAGATGTGAGCATGTGTGAAGTTTGTCCATGGTAAATTTGTTGCACCATCAACAGCAACCTGTGAAAAATATAAACAAATACTGTATATGGTGAAGTAATCACCAGTTATACTTTTGCCCTCATTGTCGGCAGGCAACTTTAAGACTGAGCAAAATTCTGTTATCTCTATTTTAATATAACTGTCTGGGCGAATTTAAAACATGATGAAACCGTCTGCGTGTGTAGAGGGGCAAAAATAACATTGGGCGAGAATAAACCCATAAACAATACGCTACGGTATATATCAACCAGAAAATAAACTAACAATATTGTTAAAACTGTCATAGGGATGTTCAAAATTTATTAAAATCCATTACTAACATTAAAAATACCCCAAACCTTTATTCCCTGTTTTGCACTGTACTGACATATAAATGTCAAATCAATGTCCAGTGGCTTGTTGTCTCCCTTGGTGAGTTTGTTCTGCAACAAAATCATGAAAAGGTCTAAAAACCATCACCATTCAGTTGCTTTACTAAATGTTACCTTTCCTTCAGAACTCCATTAATTAGTTTTCTAAATACTGTGGAATCATCATTGTTCGTGGGGGGCCAATGTTCATGGATTTCGAGGGTCACTCTTACCCATGAATTTATGTTCCCACGAACATGTTTTATTTTAATTTTAATCTTTATAAATATTATACAGAATGCATTATTGATCAATTACCCACAAAATTACGTTCCCATGAACCAGCAAAATTTTTGGTTACCCACGAACATCGGCCCCCACGAATTAAAATGATTCCACAGTAAGTGATTGTAACTTACTCGGATGTACTCGTCCAAGTTTTTATCATTGCGGTAGAAACTCTCCTTGGCTTGGGCTATTCTGGCCACTGCATCCCGGATTTTAATGGCAGGGCGCCTCATCATGGAGTGGAACAGCTTGCTCTCTCCTTTGGAAGGCATGCATTTAGTCGAGTAGTAAATCCGGTCGGTGTACCTTGGTCTTGGTTGGTATAGACCAAGTCTTAACCAATCAGCTTGTGGAACTTTACTTTGCTATTGGTGACCAAGTAAAGAAAGCTTTACTGGTATATGAATTTGAAAGCCAATAAACAATAGTTCTATTTAGAAAACTAATTCTACACTAAATTATACTCGGTGAAGTTGCATCGTAAAATGGATCTAGATGTTACTTTAATATTAAAAGTTTTAAAAATTCCTGTGAAAATGAGCCTGTAAAAGTTGTGCTTGCTGACCTCCAGGGCTTTTCCAGACGGTCCTTTAGCCACTCTGGTCAGTCTCACTAACAGGGAGGCACAGGGAATGTATCGGATCCCAGCGTCCCTGATAATGGACTCTGTCAGTGGGTCCACTCCGTTTGGTCCCTGGCTGTACAACCTCAACTGATGGGCTCCCTCATTCAGGGACACCTGAAACAAAAGAGTATTAAAATAATACAGTATCACTTAAAGTACTATCTTATATGCAAAAGAGAAATCCCACCATTGCAAGACAAATTATAAAGATCCCCCTTTACTTCATGTACTGTATAAATGTGAAGATTACAGAGTTGTACCTATAGGCCTGGTTACCATAGCCCTGGTTTGGTGTAGCATGAGGAACATGGACCTTGTCACCTGTAGCTCCAGGTTAAGATATCGTGAGGATTATAGAGCTGATTACCTGTAGCCCTGGTTTGATGTAGTGAGAAGATTACGGCATTTGTTACCTGTATATAAAGATAGTTTGAGGATTATGGAGCTTGTTACCTGTAGCCCTGGTTTGTCTATCGTGGGTTGCCTTTCTGTTCCAGATTCTACAAACACATTCAGCGTGGCATAACCAACCACAGTCAGCTGTTTGTAGAAGTTATCCACAGTGTAAACCTACAAAGAGACAATAGTCTATACATTATCCACAGTGTAACTACAAAAGAGACAATCAGTCTAGTACTATTATATCCACAGTGTAAACCTACAGAGACAATCAGTCTATCTATCCACATGTAAACTACAAAGAGACAATCAGTCTATACATTCAAGTGTAACCTAACAAGAGACATCATTCTATACTATACACAGTTAAACCACTAAAAGAACAATCAGTCTATACTATCCACAGTGTAAACCTACAAGAGACAATCAGTCTATACTATCCACAGTGTAAACCTACACAGAGACAATCAGTCTTACTATCCCACAGTAACCCTACACAGAGACCAATCAGTATTCATACCATACCACAGTGTAAACCTAACACAGAGACATCAGTCTATACTATCCACATGTAGTAAACCTACAGAGAGACATCAGTTTTATACTATCTCACAGTGTAAACCTAAGAGACAATCAGTCTATACTATCCACAGTGTAAACCTACACAGAGACAATCAGTCTATACATCCACAGTGTAAACCTACAAGAGACAATCAGTTCTATACTATCCACAGTGTAACCTACAAAGAGACAATCAGTTTATACTATCCACAGTGTAAACCTACACAGAGACAATCAGTCTATACTATCCACAGTGTAACCTACAAAGAGACAATCCGTCTATACTATCCACATGTAAATCCACTAAAGAGACAATCAGTCTATACTATCCACAGTGTAAACGTAACAGAGACAATCAGTCTATACTATCCAGTGTAAACCTACAAAGAGACAATTGTTCCATACATAATTTCTGAATAAGATAATTTTCCAATGTACTGCCAACACATCGTCTCATTTGACAGAGTTTAGTCTTGCCTTGAACAAAATGGTTGCTGATGGTGGGATGTTGTTTTCTCTGAACTCTGTTTTAGTCTCATACACAGGATTATAGATGTCGCTGTCCAGTTTGACAGTGGCATTGATATCCTTCCCATGAACCTCATACTTCCTGTCTAGTACGCGTCCTGCCACCTACAACATTAAGAAATCTATTTCTTTGATCTGCATTCAGCACATATATAAGATACTGGCTGTTCTAAGTGTTACTTCATTAATATCTATGAATGGGACATTGACAATGAACACATTTTAAACAATCATTTATATCCAAAACTGAACTATTATGATCTCCCATCAAAGACCCGAGTAATTATGACTTGAGCAGTTGATCCCAAAGACTTAATATATATGTCTCTGGTTGATCCATTAGAATTCTTATCAATATTATAAACTTTTTAGGCATACAAAATGCAGGATAAATTTTCACCCCATTTCCTGTATGCCCATTATGCTTTGAACAATTTTCAAATGGGATGACAAAAATTGTTTTTCCTAGTGTATGAGCAAAATGAACAAGGTGTGAAAATGTCGCTATATACAATATCCTTATGCTGACCTTTGTAAAGGTGACAGAGTCTGGTAAATATCTGCAACCATCCACATAAACATCAAAACCATCTCCAGACAAGAAGGGATCTCGAGAGGGCTTGGATCGTTCACATGGCAACCATGAATATTCTGGAAGAACTTCCTCCCCATCTTCCGACATGTCGCTGGGTGTTAGTGAGCCGGGCCTGGGATTTCCCTGGAAGATGTTGATTCTGAGGGTACCCTTACCATACCTCCTCCAGTCGTTGTTACCTGGGATCTCGTCGAAAGGTATCCTACTGGGGTCGGGAACTGGGGGTGCGTACAGCTTCAGGGTGTGGGTACCAGTATTGATCTGCATTGTTTTGGGATTGTAATTTCTTCTTCCCCTTACACTGAGATCTGTTACAGAAAAAAAATCTCTCAGTAAATTCTTCAACTCAGTGCTACTTTTATGGTCACGATTACAGAATACATACAGCTTAATCCAGATATAATGAAATTCAGAGGACCAACCTTTTTCAGTCAATATAACCAAATTTCAATATAAGCGAAATTAGCAACATGTTGACCGCATAGGAAGCTTGATCAAATTTAGTGTTCAATGACAATGTTTTTCTTTTCTGAGGAGTAGCCAGTCTTTTTGAATTGATAATGTACATCTCCAAGCTGTAAAAGTTGTTATACCCCAGTGTTATTTTACTCTTGCATGCAGTGAAATCTAATCAGGTGAGAAAAGAAGCAATGCCCCTCCTTGTACAAGCATAAACGGGTCACACTAAAAGACAATAAGCAACAATAAGTAACAACAAGTAACAATAAGACTACTAAAAGACAATAAGCAAATCTAAGTATTACAATAAGACTGCTAAAAGTCAGTAAGTAACGAATGTGTGATATTGACACTGGCGAAATGTTTTGATGAAATGAAAACTCAACTTTTTTTATCACTATTGCCGATTGTTTTCTCATTATTAAAATCTCCTGATTTTCTCATCATTAAAATCTCCTGATTTTATGCTAAACTCCCCAGTTTAAAATAATCTTCTCTTCATTAAAGTTTCATAATTGTGCGATCGCACGTGTTCAAAGTGTGTTTGATAATTATACTTACGGTGCATTTTAACACTCGGGTTTATCGCACAAGAGCTTCAATTGCAATAATAATAAAACAACAACAGAGTACATTAAATAAACATTTATTAATTTGATAATTAACAAACTTAAGGCCGAGCGAAGTAGGAGCCAACTTTGAAAAAGGCCGAAACTACCTGTACTTGCACCCCTGATCGATACGTAGGCCAGCTCAAGGTTGGCCGGCAATGTTGAAATTTCCACGTTTAGCAGGTTACACATTTACACAAATCGCTAGATTTGTTTCATATTTTATCCATTCCTATGCTCTAATTATACATTGTATGTAAATAGCTGTAATTATTAAATATCGTTAGTTATTGGTATTTATTGTTGCTTATTGTTACTTATTGTTGCTTATTGTCTTTTAGTAGAACCGCCTGCTTGTGTAATTAGTGTTACCAACCGTGAAGATAGCTCAACTGAGGGGCTTCAATATAACCATTATAAAAACAACACATTATCACCTCCGCGGACCGAGGATTGGTTTCAATATAAGCAATATTTCAATATATGTGATTTCAATTTAACTGAATTTTATTTGCAAAGAAAATGAGAGATTGAGGTTGGGGATTTACTTTCATTTCAATATAAACGATATTTCAAATTAAGTGATTTCAATATAAGTGGAGCAAGCTGTATATTAAAATTCACAAAGACACATTCATAGAAATTGTATACAAAGCCTTGTGCACAAATAGTCTATATATGTACATGTATATAAATGCAGGGGTTCTTTTTATTTTAACAAATACGATTCATTCACAAGTATGTGTATTGGTGAACACCCCATTACTGATTTGAAAAGCAGAGGACAGGGATGGATAGCAATGGTTGGCTGAAAGATCTTCCCTCACGTCTCCTCAACGACCATTTCCGTCATGAGATTGCAGTGAGGTCATGTGTATTGGATTATTTTCAACTTATCTTGTACTTCCCCCGACCATTGCAATGTTTTGTTTTTAAAGGGAACTCCATTTACTTACTTTCTGAACATAAAACCAGGGGAATGGCTGACCAGGCAACCAATGTTTCCTCGTCGTACAGTGTGGCCTCATTTGCTGGGTCTGCTGCAAACTCTGACGAATCCGTCTGCTTTTTCCGTAAGTAAAATCGTGCAATAACAACCATATCACCTTGTAAGTCTATATCACTAAATGTGGCTTCCTGTTGTCCGAAGACGTGGTAGCCATGTTTGAAATTTGATTTGACTGCAGTGGTGCTGCAGGTTACAGGACTAGTAGATGACTGTACAATCTGAAAGTCAGAAAGATAGTCGTAGTTTATTTCTTAAATTGTCAAAGTGCATCAATAGAAAAATAATTTGATAGACAAATCTAGGATGTCAAATCAAACGATAACTCAGTCATCTTTCTGATGAAGTATCCACAAACTTGATCAGAACAACATTCTTATCAGCTTTTTGATTGTGTCGTCTGCCATCTTTCACAAATTGTGGAGAGAGCTGTACCTTTCCAGTGGAGGCGTAATACGTGGTGATGCGGACCTTCCCCTCCCCATTCTCCGCGTGCTTCACGCGATCAACCTGGAATCCTATTGTTGTATCCTGTGGCTGGACCTTGCCAGGCTGGATACTGGGCAACCTTTCCTGGCGGCTGACAAAAATAAAAAAAGCAAATTATTCATAGTTAACCTGTCATTATTTTATTGAAGGTCATGGACTGCTTTTAAAAACCTGGAAAGCTACAAATGAATTAAAGGTATAAATAAACCAAGTTTCATTAAAGTTGAAAATTTTTTAATTTTTTTATTGCATGAAAAGATTTCCATCTCTAAATACTCTATACATGTTAGTAAAGCAAAGCGTCTTCTCTAATTTTAATCTGAGCTTGTGCATCTAAAGCTGTTCTGATCACGACACTATCTACTGGTAATTGTTGTGTTAGTCTCAAGCATTGTCCTCTCTGTTCAATCACTACAATACCAAGAGGCAGAATTTAAAAAAAAATTAATTAATATACATGGTGCACACAAACAATCAGTATGTTAGCTTCAAAAGTGAACAGCAGTTATACTTCAACAGATATATATTTTGGAGAGACATCCTTCTTTTGAAAAATATTTCATTTTAACGAATACACACACCATAAATATTTTATGCAGAGCTGGACACGAAACAAATTTAATTATTAGCCAGTTACTATCAACACAGAAAAGCATCACATATATCCACGCAATACCTCGGTGGCTTCTCGGAAATCTCGGGGGAAGGTGTGGGAAGAACTGGGCGTGCTGTGCGAGGTGCTGTGCGAGGTGTGCTTGGTGCAGGTGCGACAGGCACAGCAGCAGGAGGTGTGGGGACGGGGGTACGATATGTTGTATCGTACGGTTCTAGGTCAGGGCTTCTGAAATTAGTCCATAACATGGGATGAAGGACACTTTCACATTTCCGATGTTTTCGCATTTGATATCTTTACAAATTGTAATGAAAGCCAGTGCCTTATGAATGTGCTGCAGTTGTATAAACAATTATGCATGTTTGAATCTTGGTTACGCAGTGCTTCTATTTCAATGGCTGAGAGTTCTGACAGAATGAATGTAAAAATATAAAAAAAAAAATGACTTCATCCTGGAAAATAACTACCAATAAGAGTATGAGCTGTGAACGCTGCATGATGACATGCTTCTCCTGCAGCGCTAATGCACTTCCTGAAGTATGCCAGCATGAGGCATCAAAGTTTATACCCTCGTGTAATTTCAAACATTGAATTTATGTTTTAAAACTGTTCATAGTTTTGGTGATTATGTCTATTATCTAAATATCCAGCCCCTT
>CAJDSM010005945.1:0-10412 GCA_903981925.1 Ostrea lurida | reverse complement strand
GTTATATGTTTATTTCATAACCCTTTTGTGTAAGACTGTCGACTTGAGGTAACTCTCGTTTATCTTGTTTTTGAACTTACGGGCACCGGAGGAATGCTGTACTTCCTCCTAGGCCATACCTTGATCTTGACTGTCGACCTTGTCGAGTTTTTAGAATTTGTTCATGAGTCTTTAGGTTTACTTTTATATGGTAATGGTCAGCTAGAGGTGTATTAGTCTCACTGAACTACGATTTGATACCGGTAATTACCCGTTTTCTTATTTTTCTACTACACGGTCACGGCGGGTCATGCCTGTCACCAGAGGATCTTTACTCATTCCATGCACCGTGATTCTGTCCTCGCTTTTGGTCGGATAGGTCAGGTTGCCCTGCACTCGATCTTTTGTGTATATCTTTTTGATTAACGATTAGGTTTTAAAACATGATGTAATTTTGCCTATTTGTATATACCAATAGTTTATTACAAAGTATGTGGAAGATAACTAACGAGTTGATCAGTCTCATAAGTCCTATGAGAAACAAAACACGAAGCTAACGTTAAGACACGGACCCTGGAATATCGCGCAGTAGAATGTGAATCAGGGTTTCTTAGAGGTGAAGTAAGCGTTTGCCATGTCGACGGGTCACCCCGCGTGGCCTCATTGTGCTTGATTTTTTTGTAATGCAGAAATTCACAAATTTTTATTACTTCTAACGCTCGGTACGCACCACTCACTAGAAGTTTACTCAGGTTTCATAGAACTTTGTAACTTTGAAAGAGTTGTCTTCGCTTGACATGTGTTTTTTGGCAAAAACATTACTCTTTAGTATTCGGGAAATTGTCAGATGTGGAAGAGAATTATATAATTATATATTAATATATTTGGTACCAGGGAAAGATATACCTTATATCAAAAGATATTCTTATTCTTGAACTTATCAATATCTCTTTAATTTTTTTAAGATTGTTAGCTAAATGACAAGAAACTTAATTGTCTACAGGAATCTTGTTTTCAGTTTTTTTTTTTCCCTCCCAAGGTAAATCCTTATATTAATCAAGCTTCTAACTTTAATACATATAATAATTGCAGCTAGAGTCATAGTGTTTTCATTTATTTTCATAATCTATATTTTTAGCATTTCTTACAAGTATAATAATGGTGTCTCATGATGATGTGCCGAAATATCAAAGAAAGGGAAGAAAAAATATTCAAGTGCGCCGTAAAACCCCACCGAATCCATTGTTTTTGACTGGAGTCGTTGTGTCTTATTGCAACTCAACTGCATCATTGATCACATAAGGAACTGCATTTCGACAGTGCTATGTAGTTAGAAGTTCGGCGATAATGCAAGATAATTGAAACAAGGTTGATTCTCCATTATCATTGAGTTTACCAGTAATTACTATTAAAGTGCATCCCTGTTCAAGCAAATGGGAGTACGAAAAATACTACTTTCCCCCTGCCTTAAAGGCATTCAAATTTTTAAGAAACGTTGTATATTGTACAAAAGTAATTGCTTTCTAGTGGTCAAAAGATGATCTGGGTTGACCAATCAGAAAATGTATCCACAATGATGAGATATCTACATTTTCGCTTTCCTGCAGCAACAATAAATAATTAGTCTCGTTTACTTCAGTCAGGACAACGTAACACATTATGGTTATTTGCGATCTAATTTCTCCCAAATAAAGCAAAATAATAAACATCAGCGGTGTCATCTTCACCAATCTTCATGTCAAATTGTTACAATGTTGTTGGTCAAGGTCCTATCTCACAGTCATAGCAAGTGTTCAAGACTATGTTTTCCTTTGTGGGAATTCCTGCCAATTATCTACCTATCCCTCGTTCAATGCTTCTTTGTGAACTATATCTCTACTCAATTTCTGTCAAAAGATCTTGGAATTGTCATTTTGACAAAAACTTTAAATACATGTGCACCTCATCCATAATATACATGTTAATATGACATTAGAAACATCAAGCCACATTCAATCCACAAAATAAAGTAAAATTCCCAGAATATCAATCTCAGGAAAAACTAAGATCTGGTCATATGTAATCCTCCGTGGTATAGATATAGATTTTTTTTGCCACAAGTGTTGTTGTGGGGGGGGGTGTTCTTTCGCACAGCCAGCCTGTAATTCTTGACATGGTCTTTACCGTTTTTTAATGTTCCCATATTATCATCCAGCTATTCCCGTGGATTCGTCAACTATCAGCCCGTTATATCAGTGCTCAAATATCATATTTAACATTATTGAATATGTAGGTATAACGACGACACTGTAATCACGATTATATATTAATTGTTTGATATCCATTTATTTCTATTTAAGCTGTTAACGAATGTGTTATTTTTACAAATATCAGCGTCTTTTTTCTGTGGTATGATAGGTAACTTATTACCTGTGACACAGGCGCCAAAGAAGTCTTTGTAGTTATAAAACTGACAAATTTCGGAGTTGTTGTGTTCATCAACTTAGTTTGGCCGCATGCGCAATCACATGGTCCTATAAGTTCGAGTAGCGAATTCTAAGTGTAGGCACTTTTTAAAATCGCCAAATGTCAGTGCACTAAAAACCCAGTGGCTTAAAATCTCACCTGAGTGAGAATACACAAGGATTTTTAAGTTTCGATGTTATTATAACAGAATACAAAAGCAGAATGTGAACTAGAATTTTCAATGATTCTCAAAATACAGTTTTTAACAGTTCACAATTTTTTCTAAGCAGTTCTATATACAGTGCACTCGTTTTACTTCTGCTGATTTTCCTCCTTCCTTTGTTATGCGGATTCTTTCACTTGGGGTTGTTTAGGCGCAGGCGGGTTTCCACACTCTCTAGACGTTTGTACTCTCCTTTACGGTGGTTTTTGAAGCCAGTACCGAGTGTGAAATCATCGCATCAATATCTTGTTTCTTCCGGACCAGTTACTGACCAGTGCTCCCAGTTTTCCGCACTTCTAGCAAGGCTAGCTGATTTCTATGTTTTCTCGCTTAGTCTGCGAGGAATCTGTAACTGCCCAGGTTTTTCTGTTTTCTGTCTGCCAATCCGTGGACCAATGTCCTATTCTCCACATAGGTTACCTGTGTATTCGGAAGCTTATAGTTGACATTCGGTGTTTAGCCAATTATCGTTTCAAGATCTGTGGGCCACGTGACAAAGGTATATTAAAGCCTGCGCTTTCTGAATCAATTCATCTCCATGCCCAGGTGCAAAGCGAACACAAAAGATCGTGTCTTTTTAAAAACAAATAGGCCGAAGCTAAATCGTGTCACGAACGTAATCATAATCCACAAAAAATAAAACATACAAATCGACTTTGGCACACGGACCATCGACCGTAAAGCGAAGGCAAGGATCCCAGGTGCCATGGAGGAGTAAGCATTTCCTCTGCTTGACCGTCAACCGACCCGCCGTGAGCACTGTATCGAAACAAAGTAAACGGGTTACACCACGTCGTCAATCTAGTATTCGAAATGACAGTCTACGACAGAATGGTATAAACAAATCAGTCTCAATCTATGACCTTCGTTGATATCTTTGTAAATTCGCAAAACAGGGTCATCTATAGCGACCTGAGAATTTTGCGGAAATGATGATTTGGTAAACGAGATCCGTTATATGACCCTTGCAACTTCAACTTTTTTGTTAAGTCAGTTGGCCTCGATTTAAAAAATCCGCATGAAACCATAGCAGCCTCTTGCGTTATCAATCAACTGCGAGATATATCACATCCATAATCAGGTGATTAGTGGTATATTACTACTAGAAAGTGGAAATCTTGAAACGATTAGCATAAGTTTAAAGTTCATCACCCTTACTCATAATGTTAGTTGGTCCATGTCTCCATTAGATAGGTCAATTGTTAAGAGTAAATATCTGCAAAATATGAAGCAGATTGTTCAATTCTGTGGTGTCCTGTTTATATTGAGTTTCTTCGGGCATTAGCAATATTGGGACATAATTTGTGAAAATGAATGAATCTGTTAATTGATTACGCACGATCAATCTATATACCTATATGTACGAGGTTGAAGACTACCCGGCAAGTTTTGTTTGTTTTGTTCCCGGTAACAGTTCTGTACATAATTCTCTTCATATGATATCCAAAAATAAGTCTGTCAACTAAGGGGGCACATAGTGCCCATTAGGAAACTCACAGAATGTGTGGAGAACACTGGTCTCCAATGACTACAAAACTATATCTATAAGGAAACCCAATACGCTCTTAACTATCCTTACTTCAGAGTACTTGTGTGGCATCAGATGTTTCTGACAAAAATGCTTTCTTTGTTTCCCCCAACGACTAGAAAATTCCGTATTTTTCGGGTGCCATTTTTTGTTTAAAACATTATCTATAATACTGAAAAAAGCCTAATTTTTAATTTATCGTGAGAATCGTTGGTGTAAATAGTGTTGGACGAAATCATCGTTTTTGATATGCAGTAAATTTTCTTTGAAAAATTTCCATGTGATTTAGGTTATTCCAAATAGCTCTTTGAGAGTTTTTAAAATCGCACATCTATTGACACCTACTTCTGGATATGTAGTGAACAGTATCTGAAGAAGATTCTTTGATAGCGTTAGTGAGTTTAGTCAAAAGTAAAGATAAGGGCCTTGGCTAGAGCAACTTACTGGAAGCCAGCGATGTATCTTCTGTTTGTAAGGGTTTTATGCAATTTCGGAAATCCGAATAAAGTATGCGTAAATTTCAAATTGATTCCGATTCGTTGGAATATGAAAGTGTTTAAATAACAAGAATGTGATATTGATAAATTACTATCTTTGGTGAAATGCTTAGAGTGCTAGTTAGGATTCCCCTATGTTGAAGTAAACCCTAGTCCATTAAAAGACAATAATAATAGTACTTTACAAATCAAGACAATGTTTTGTTACTTACTCTTATTAGCTGGCAACCAGTACAAAATTTCATGGGTAGTCTATTGTACGTTCATTTACCACTTCTGTTTCTAAAAACAGAGGTGATAAATAGTAGCTTTTCCCCCTTAAATGGTTGAATTACGGATTTTATAATAAACTCCGAATACTTTTACTCCATTCCAACAAAATGTGGTTCAAGCTCCTCATCCTCAGATTTTTGTTCACCGTCTGGCATACTTTCTTTGCCACAGAATTCATGATAGTCATGAAATTTTCCGCATTTAAATAGCAAGGTTCTCTGAAATTTAAGGAAACTTTCAAATAAGCGGACTTTGAGATCCTCATACTTGGACTATCTTTTATCCCCGTAATAATAGACCAGCGGGACTTATAATTAAATGAGGAGAGGTACAATGTAACTTTGATGAATCCGTTGTATATTGTTCAATATCTACGGCACTGCATACGTCGTTTGTAATTAATATAACTTGATGCCGATATGGAGATTATATCTACTAGTGATAATACCAAGGTGGGATTTCATCGTTAAAGTAAGGCGGAATACAGGAGCGTACTTTTTCAAACATGGTGAGGATGTTGTAATCGTTGACACGCATCGAATTCCTTATTTTCAAGATTTGAGTGTGGAAATCGGCGAGGTTTTGGGTACACACTCAATCCGTCTTCCAGACTGTCTGGCGACCAACTGCTGTTGTTGGTGCAGGTGTTGCCTGTGAATAAAGCTTACGAATGTAACAGCATGGAAGGTGCTATCGCTTATACCTGTGTCTTCCTTGAAAAGGCTGCCAGTACATAAGCGTAAGTCGAGTTGAAACCAAAGTGTAACACAAGCATTACCATTTAGTCCTAGCCACTGCGAATTATACCCATAATGAGATTTTAATGTGATTCCTAATCAAATTCTGAGTGATCATTAACCAGCATAGGTTAGGCATAATTTTTGAATACATTCGCAGATGCCTTCGTTTTAAATCATTGGCAAATCATTTAGTGGAAGAATTGTTATATATTATAGAAGTCATCCGCCCAACACCATTGAATTGACAAGGTCCGTAGCCCTGACTAGGCCGCTTACATCAAGATAAATCCGTTACAAATAAGCAACGGATTAGTGGCTGTTCCTCCTATTTTTTTTTTCGCCTAGCTCTCCATGTCTTCTATAATCTGATTTCCAATTTGTCATCAGCACTTAATTCCTGATTGACTTAGTGAGTGGAATTATGGCTGAAATCTTCTGTTGGTCATCAGGTGGGCTTCCAGGTTTCGATGCATTCTGGTGTTTAATATTGTAGAGTCATCAATCCCAGTCCCGTTCATCTTACAAATCTAATTAGATTGTTTATTTTGTAAGAACTCGTGGAAAAAAATCTAAGCACTGGTCTCGTAGATTTTGGCTAGGCTTAATGTTTCTCAGTCTTCTGCCTTTTCAGTATGCAATGTACAGCCCCTGTCCTGTCTTATAACTTAGTGATACTACAGTGCAACAAAATCCATCATTAAAGATCAAAATAACTTGCAACAGAATTGACTCAAAAGCAATTTTATTGTTTCAAAAAAAAAAACATTGAATATTTCGACATTTGGAATAATAAATCAAAATTGAAATCAAAGTATATATTGCTCTGTTTAAACGATACAAATTCATTAAACCACAGCCGTATCACGAGCTGAAGACCTTATTATATTCATTTGATTATGTATAAGCTTTGATGTAACTAACCACAATCCACATTTTTCAGAAAGTACAAGCAATTAAGTACATTTACAATAATAATAATACACAAGTACATTTACAATAAAAATAATACATAAGTACATTTACAATAAGAATCAAACATGCAGTTTTTTTCCAGTTGTGTCTAATTGTGTGAAAACAGTTCATTTGCAAGCTGATGCAGAGAATGTTCCTTAAGGAGCGAAAAGACTTTTCCCATGGAGATTCCGGTTTCTAAAAGTATATCCGGAGGAACTTCCTTATCTTTGCTATAATTGTAGTAGCAAATCGGGTATCCTCTCAAGAGCACACCTGTTACCAATGCTCTCTTAACATTACCTGTGTCCTTGATGACAATCAAAGGAGAACCAGACGCACCATGAGCAGTGCTTTTTGAGCAGTGAAACAAAATACGGTCTTCCAAAAGAACACAGGGAGAGTACTCTTCCTGGACTTGATCTCTGTTAAGATCCCCTCGTGCAAAAAAATCAACACCCTTCTGGACAAGTTTACTTAATTCCTTTCGTTCAGAGATTACTGTACATCCTGGATCATGCTGTAGCTTAATCCCCTTTGGATGGCCAATCACATGTAGTTTGAAACCGGGGATATTGAACTTATCCAGCAATAGTGGAACTGGTACAGTTTGTGGCTCATTCAGTTCTAGGATAACTACATCATGGTCAGGACATGCAAATGCAACGTCATAAGAGAACCTCAGAGAAGATTGTGGTTTCTCATCCTTAAATCCAAAATAGATTTGACTCATCATTGTTATCATATCTTCTCCTATCTTCCTAAGCATAGCTGTAGAAAGACAACCATATAAATGTGAACGCAATGATCAATGATCAATTTCAAGTAATGGATCCTCCCAGAACTACATGTAACCAAGGGAGGACTTCACATGTTGATTGACCTGCACAATAACCAAGAACGTTTACCTGATGCTTAATTATCTGACACATGTGATTTGCTACCAATAGTTTTTTTTCGTACACGTATGAATAACGTAAGTTCATCAAAAACTGTTGAAATAACGAAACATTTTCTTATATAAGTTTTATGCATTGGGTGACCTTTAATATTCCAAAATGCCCTTTGTCCGATAATAAACTGGCATAGGCAATTTTTGTGATTAATTACCAAGTAAGATAAACTAACGATTAAGGGTTTTATATCAATGTATGTTGAAATGAGAACATATACACCTTCTAGCTGACCTTGACCTATACAAAGTAACCTAAAAGACCTTGTCTCATGGAAAAATTCCAATGGTATAGTATATCAATATACCAATAGGCGAAGTTAACACAAACCTCCGACAAAAGCGAAGGCAAGATCAGGTGCCATGGGGGAGTAAGCATCCTCTGCTGACCGGTCACACCCGCCGTGAGCATGTAGTCGAAACATAGGAAACGGGTTACTCGTCCTCATATCTAGTACGAAAATGACAGTCTAACAAAGGGCATGAAACAAATCAGTCAACATATGACTTAATGATCCATTGTAATCGCAAATAAGATCATGATAGCTACCGTAGAATTTTCAAAATGATGACATCAAACGAGATTCGTTATAACCCTGCGACATCAGTGATTTTGCTAGTAGTTGGCCTCGCTTTAAAAAAATCCCCTCACTTATAGCATGCTCTAGGGAATAGAATCAACTGGGAGACATACACACCATAAGCAGGTGATTGTGTTATATTTTTATATGGAAAGCGAAAGTTGACGATTAAAGTCACCACGCTTATCATATAATGTAGTTGTTAGCCTGCCAATTCACGATGCATTTTACAAGTTAAAGGGATAGTGTCTCTCATTTTGTCCAAAAAAATTAAATGAATTAAAATTAGCCTACGTGACTCACACAAGTGGTTTTTTGTTTTTTGTTTTTTGTTTTTTTGTTTTAAAATAACATATTTATGCATTTATCTGCATTTATTTCAATAGCTAAAACGTTTATGATCTCTAAAACATGTCCCATTAATTCTTGGCTTCCTGAACAAAAAAATAATTTGCTATTAAATTTACTATAAGGTTGTTCCTACTGTAAGTTTTAAGGAACATGCAGTCATTTCTAAGTTGCAAAATATTATTGACATATCGTTTTTATTAAATTCGAAAGGATTAGATAATTTGGGTTGAGCACATTTTTTCACCAAAATGAGCGAAACTATCCCTTTAACATCGAGAAATATACTTCGTCGTCATTTGATGTTATTTTGCAGTCGTGCCTTAGATTGTACATTTGTAGATTATCTTGAATTTACGTACAAGTAAATAACTTTATATAAAAAAGGCGAAGTTAACATTGTGTCAAACGTAATCACAATCCAAAAAAAAAACATATACAAAAGCCAGTGTAGGGCAAAACGAACCTCCGACAAAAGCGAAGGTAGGATCAGGTGCCATGGAGGAATAAGCATCCTCTGCTGACCGGTCACACCCGCCGTGAGCCCTTAGTCAAAATAAAGAAAACGGGATTACCGTAATCAAATTTAGTAGGAAAATGACAAAGGGTATGAAACAAATCAGTCAACATATGACTTAGTGATAATTTGTAATCGCAAACAAGGTCATTATAGCGACCGTATAATTTGCGAAATGATGACTTTAAACGAGATCCGTTATAACCCTGCAACATCAACTTTTTTGTTAGTTGTTGGCCTCGCTTTAAAAAGTCCTCATACGCAAAACATGCTCTTGCGTATAGACACACTGGGATATATACACACCATAAAGCAGGTGATAGTGGTATAATACTACATAGAAGGGAAAGTTGAGAATTGCAAAGTTAAAGTCATCAAGCTTATCATATAATGTAGTTGTCAGTAATGTTAAGTAAAATATCCAAATATGAAGCATATATGTCAGATTCTGTGGTGTCCTTTACATCGAGTTCTTCGGGATATATAAATGGTAATATTGATAAAACATATCATGTATATACCTATATGTAAAAAGTTGAAGGACACGGCAAGTTTTTTTTTGTTTTTATCCCGTAACAGTTTCTGTACAAATTCTGCTTCATATGAATATAAAAAATGAGTCTGCCAATAAGGGGACACAATTAGAAACCCAAGCATGCTCTTAACATCTACTTCAGAGTACTTGTCTGGGCAATCAGAGTGATTTCTAACAAAATGTGTGTCTTGTTTCCCAACGACTAGAACTTCATATTTTCGGGTACCGTTTATATCAGTTAATCTGTGTTTCTTGGTTTTTTTTTCTTTCTATATGTGAATGATATAAAATCTTAATCGTAAAAATGTACTTAATTCTTTAGGAAAAGGAGGTTGCCTTCGTGTAAATTAAATAATGAAGGCTGTGTGGAAATATGAACTCAGCCATGACTCTCTCTCTTTCTCTCTCTCTCTTTCTCTCTCTCTCTCTCTCTCTCTCTCTCTCTCTCTCTTCTCTTTCTCTCTCTCTCTCTCTCTTCTTCTCTTCTCCAAGAAAATCTTAGCAATCTGTACAGAAAAAAATGTTTTAAACAAGTGCCCTCAATTCAAGTGCTATTGATTACATCTAGCTTGCAATGTGGTTCAGTTTATCTGACGGGGTTTCTTTGCATGTTGTAAAAGACATCTGCTGTACCGTGACAAATTGTTGTCCGCGGTGTGAAATTATTACAGGTTGATATATTGCTGGATCTAGTCAATGTTTCGTCAAGTCACTGTCTTTACTTCTCACGAAAATATTGACAGCTGTCAAGGAGCAACTTCAGAAGTATTGTGAAATTACATTTGCCAGAATTGGTGTAAATCAAATGTAGTTTCTAAAAAACTCTAAAGAACTTCTAGTAAA
>CAJDSM010005941.1:0-16444 GCA_903981925.1 Ostrea lurida | reverse complement strand
ATTTTAATATTTGAAAGCATTGTAAGTTCCATTCACAAAACAATTTGGTTTCCAACACAGTTTTTATTATAATGAAAGTAATATTAGGCTTATTCCACGATCCACTGTCCATTTTGATCGTTGAAGGTGATTTCAAAAACTCCAACGAAACAACTTTTTCAAGGGATCTAGGGGCCAACATCATTGGTGTTACGTCACCAGTACTCGAAAGTTTTTTAAAAAGAACAAGTATTTAATGAAATTTGAATACAGGTTATGTATTAATCATTTCAAAAGCGTCTTTTTAAAAATGAAATTTAATTCTAGGTATGAGATATGTGCAATATTATATATTGCATTTCTTTTTCTCGCCGTTAAGGAACGACGCAATTCAAAACTGCCTGCGATGGACACAATCTATTCAGCTGTTCTTGGTTGGGTCATCTCAAACTAGAAGTTGATAGGCAGATGGTGAATGAGGATAAAAATGAGAATATCTATTTATGCGGTGATTTGATATTTGCTCTATCAAAACTCGTGAAATGCGTGATTTTCGCTCGGCAAGCCTCGCGAATGAAATAACACCATTTTCAACTCGTTATAGAGCAAAGACAAATCACGCAATATAGATAATCTCTATTATATCTTCATGTCAAAAACAAACTAATTACATACATTCAGTTAATTGAAGAGTACGATACATTACATTATATTTAGCGACGACTTCATATTTTGTAAACTGGCTTTCAGTTTATATTCAGGTCTTAATTAGTATTCCCAAAGACCTTGAAGGACATCCTTTAGTACCAACAGGTATGAAAATTATTTTTGAATTGGAAAGACTACAGTATGTATACATGAATAGATTAACAAGTTCATCAGCGGTAATGTCAGCAAGATACATGTGTATCAAATTGATTATTTTAAAAAGCATTTTTTGAAATGTTTCATATAGTTTTTGATCGCCTCGTCCATAGCGAAGCTCTACTTGTCCATTGCCATAATGAGGCTTATTTCTCTGCGTGATTTGCCTCTTCACTATTGAATTGTTTACGCAAACTGAATTATAGTTGTTGGGAGTGCTGGTGGTGTAAAGGTGTAATGTATGTAAATTCGGTGTGTGCGTGGGATAACATGGGTGCGAATAAAAAAAATATTTTGAATATAAGACACATATCATATTGATTGTAAAACAGCACAAGTTTACTTTAGAGTCTGTAGGGGATATCAGTCCTAGTATTCATACAGTGTATAACCACATTCGAATGAAAGAGATGACGTTTCCCCGCAGTTCTACATCGTATTCTCCAAACGATTTCCAACTGTAGGCACCTTAATGACGATCTGTGGCTAATTGAAGGCAAATGATTGTTTAAGATTATTTTGCTTACTCAGACGATAAGTGAAAACCTGTCGAAAGTTTCATTTGCAAAATGCAGTTAGCGTTTTTGTTTAAGCAAATTCCGGAAGTCGGTATGTAGGTCAAATCGATGCTCAAGTCAATTCATACCCAGGTCCAACAATATTGCTATGTACATATTGCAGTCCTATTAGAGAACAATGGTGGAATAATACGAAATCACTAATAAAAAATTGTCAATGAGTGGTGCAAATGAGAAATATTACAAAGTTTGAAGAAAAAACTTATTTTTTGGTTTAAATTTCGGAGAAAATTATTCATTGTTTGTTTTTATAAGGAAAGCTATATCTATTTTGAAGGTCTAATGGTAAAAAAGAATTGTGTTTCCCGAAAGCTCTTTTCAGACTCATCTGAACCAAAGAACGTAAGTGGGATTTTCTTAATCACCTTTGTTCAGCTGTCTGTATATTTTTTTCACATTTTTCAACTCTTTTTTTTCCAGAATTACATCGGCCAATTTTAACCTAACTTGGTACAATTTTCCCTTAGGTGAAGGAATTCAAATGTGGTTCCAATTGAAGGACCAATCGACCCCATTAAAGGGGAGATAAGCACGATTATGCAAAATGGTGTTTCATTTAAAAATCTTTTCAAGAAACCACTCCGGAAAAGCTGAAATTTATATGAAGCTCTCTGATATAGTGAACGATTCAAGTTTTGTTTAAAGCATGATCCATGGGGTTTTGGGCCAGCGATCAGGGAATCAAACATATTTACATGCAAATATATAGGGACAATCTTTAAAAGAACCATTTGAAACCAGAAGGTAGAATTTACCTGATAGTTTTCTGATATTGAAGTGGATTCAATTTTGTTCAGATCATGCTCCCTGGGAGATAGGTGTGGCCACAATGGGGGACTGACCCTGCGCCTTTGACATTATTTTTCTTTGTATTGTATCAAAGACAATTTTTAAGAAACACGATTCTAAAATGAACCGCCAGAGCTATGCATGGACCCAACCTATCATGATGTGGTTTGTCTTGTCTTAATTAGTTCGCCTTACGAGCGATCAAAGCGAAGGGGATTAGGTTTGCACTCTGTCCGGTCTGTCTGTCCGTCCTCCGTCTGTCTCTCCGTCAGTCCGGTTTTTGAAATCAGTTCCACACTTTTTTCTCCACTGCTTGCAGATATTCATTTGATATTTTGGTTACCATTCTTTTGCCATACCAAGGTTACAATCAAGTTCGAGTTTGGTTTTTGATCGATTCATTTTACACTGAGTTATTAAGAGGTCCTCGTCCTATCCTGCTTTACCATTAAATATGATCGATATAGCCTATAAATGCAATTAGAATATGTTGACGAGTCCAATAATTTTGTTAATCGGATAGGGACTATGTATTGCTATGCAATCTCTCAGAAAATGCTTGTTTCTTATTTGGATGAATGTTCATTTATGTGTATTATAAGATGACAGAGGATTAGCTGAGCCATAACAGGATGATAGTGGCACATTGTTAAATCCCAAACTTGTCTCTTCTCTAATTGCATGAAGCAAAGTTGTCAGTGAGAGGATGTGGCCAAGGGTGTCGTGTTACTATCATGTGCGAGTCGACTCTCAGGCCAATTGGCGTTTGATTTCGAATATGATTCATGAGATTTCAAATAATTGCTTTCATACAAATGCTGCTGGTCATTGATCACACATTGCACCTCTGGCCCATTATTTGTTACTTTAGAAATGCCGGTTATTATGAGAGAAATACACATGTTTTAAAAAAAAAGTCATTTGAATAAACTCAGTGATCCTATTGCAATTGTTCTTGCGCTTTGTTGTGCATCATCTGTTGTGCTTTGAAAGTTGGAATTTTTTACTCTTTCATTGATAACTACCATTACGCAAATTCCGTTTGCAAATTTGGTATGAAGCAGCTTACATTTGAGGAGAAAGGGAACAATAAATGTAAATTTCAATTAACGCATTGCACCCTAGAGGCCTTAGGGGTGAGAGGCAAAAATTTCTTGATCCATGGGTCCAGGTTCTGACTCCAGGACAGGGCCAAACTTGGTATATAGTAGATTATGTGAATACAGTATATAAAAACACAATCTACTCACAGGGCTCGTCACAAAACTTTTTGTCTATTAAGAGGGGATATTAACTAGACAAGCCAAAAATTAATCTATCAATTCAATTTTTTTTTATTTTTCATATATGTATATTGAAGTGTCCTTTACAATGTGTGCAAGTTTCATCATGGGAAGCTAGACAAATAAGGGAGATAATCACGTCATGGATTTACCTCCCTTACTTAAAAATGTTAATTTCTATGTAATGATATATAAAAAGGCCTGCTTGAAAAAAAATAATTTGAATAATTTTATTTGATTTTTAAACAAGAATGTTTCAATATCCCAGTAATTTAGAAATTTGTGACATAGTTTTATGTTTGCATTTGCCAAAAATTGTGAAAATATTAGGGAAAAACCTCCAAAATGACAAAAAATGCTCTTTGCAAAGCATTTTCAACATGATGTCATATTTTCATAAAAACGCGTCATTGAATTTTTTAAGAGTTGTGTGTAGGTAAAAGATGACCAACCACTCGACCTTTTGTGAGAAATATGAACGATTGAAACAGATTAATTATTGAACTTAATTATGTTTGTTTTCAATGATACAGGAATAAAAAAAAAATCTTAAACATCATAACCACGTCTTTGTAAGTTCAGGATTTCAATATAACAATTAAAAAATCATAAACAGCTGGCGTATGAGATGGTTTCATCATATTTATTTATTATCTAAATTGATAATAAAACTTCTCCAATAATAAAATGTTACAAGGTGAAAATTGTAAGGGGGGGTGGGGGGGGGTGGTGAGCCAAGTTGGAAAGAATGCAACCATGGAGTTTCTGAATCTCGATTTACAAATACCATATAAATACCAGATTTCTATTCAATGGGAGTGTAATAGAATAAAGTTCACTGTATTTGGAAATCTTAAATATTTTTATTAAGGGAAAAAAATGTTCCATACATAATTATTTTAAGAGATTGAAAATTCAACAGAATGCAGAGCAAGTTCATTATCGCAGAGTTGGCGATTTTATAACAAGAGCCGCCGGATCACAGATTATGTTATTCATAAGCTATTAAAAAATCTCCTTTAATCTATGAAGATCTTTAGGTTTCTTTTAATAAATAAATTATATGCAGAATTTGAAAGCAGGTATAATGCTTGGGTAAAAATATGATCTTTACATGAAAATAGCCTGCGCTTGGGCGGTGCATTTGTTACTGTCACATTCATAACCTATTAGTCATATGTGTTTTATCACGTTGACGTACTATCTAATCATCCCCTTAAAATTTGACACCGTCTATCTTATATTTATTTATTTAGAAAGAGAGGTCAATTCGTTGACGTCAGCCCATGTGATCTACTTTTAAATGATTTGTTAGAAAATGATATACTAATTTAAAAACCGACAGAGGAGGATCAGTTTTCTGAGGGACCGATTTGGAGAAGTTTCACTGTGCACACTTTTTTAATTTTTATTGCATCCACATATTAAACTAGTATACAATGTGTACACCTCGTATCCACCCATGTACATGTACATCTATCACAGAAGAGTTGATATCTCGGAAATATGCATAATGATAGATAATATTACATGTATAGGCACAGGGTTCCTCATACCCTATTTTACAGTTTTGACATGAAACTACCGCAAGACAGAATCAGAGCTGTCTTAGATACACATATACAGATTTAAGGTTGCTTATGACGTGTGGGCAATTTTTGAACAAAAGGGGATATGATTTGATTTCAAATTTACCTTCAGTTGAAGTGTGATAACAACATTAAGCATCAGAAACTATGACTGCTGATATTTGCGCTTATATATGAATAAAAATAATAATACACTAATAAAAATCTAAAATAGGTGATTATCTTGGATTAACACTTTATGCTAAAATTATTTGTGAAAACTGCAAAATGAGAATAAATACTTGCATTGTATTGGTCTGTTGCTTTCAAATTTCACATTTACGAATTTTGCTGTAAAAAATTAGACATCATAGGTGGCGCTGCGAGTAAAGTATAGAATTCGTTATAATTTTTTTTGGTTTTTTTTGTGACATGTTTAATCAAAATTAATATTTTATAATTTTTCGTCATCTTTGACTTATTTATTTAAATTACCTTGGTAGTATACAGACTACCGGTATATTTTTAAGAAAAAAATACACAGAGTTACCTTCCTTAGTTTGACAGCCACTAGTGGGCAAATGGCTACACTCTTTTTTTTTATTTCATGATCAAGCATTGTCTATACAATATGTGTATCCATTGTTACCAAAATCATTTGTTTCCCATTACTTTGATCTCACACTCATACTACCTTAAAATAGTTTATCCAAATGCAGTGTAGATTTATTTCACCTGATTTACATGTAGGTGAGGTTTCCCAGAGACATATATATGTCTCTGGTTTTTCACAGCTATAGGCTCAACTGAATATTCCTGACCCTGGAACCAGAGAGTGTCCATATTATATAGACTCAGGGGTCAAAAAGTTGGCACATTCAGTGTCAGATGCAAACATACAATTCTTTATCTCTGCAAGAACAAGAAGTTTTGCCTGTTGTATCTTGTTTGATCATTGTTTGTGTGTAAGCTATAAGTAAATGGATATATTCAGAAGGAACAGGTAGCCTGTAGAGTTTTGATATCAAAATAGGTAGAGGCCAAAATGGTCATAGTGATTACATACATGTACATGTGTATATTAATTAATAGAATATTTTTAACTCCGTTTGGCCAGTTCTTTTTAAATTTGGTACGAAACATTTTTGGGACAAAGGGGATTTTAAGTAAATTTTAGGATTCCTGCACTCCTGGGGCCTCAGGGGTGGAGCAGAAACTGCCATATATTGACCAAGTTTCAAAAATCTTCCTTAGAAGCACACATTTGTAAGGAAAACTTATAATAGATGCATAGGCTTGAAGACCTCTATTATATCACATATATTCATTCATGATCCTCAGGGTCAAGGCTCTGACTCCAGGGATATAGCATTTATATCTAAATAACATATAATTCTTTTATGTTATTGATACTAAACTGAAACTAACAGTAAATAGCTTTTAAGAGCAAATACTTTACCAAAATAGTAAATCTCATGATCATGCATGTAGAGATTAAAATGTATGGTTGATTCTGGCTTTTAGTATTCTTATTTGAATTATGCATGTTTATGATATGAATTTATGTCCGATTCTGTTTTTTAAGGCACAGGACATCATTCAAGAGAAGAAGTTGTAAAGAAGCACCATGTGGGGGAGGGTATGAGTGTATTGAAGAAACACAACTCCCTGTTAATTACTGGGAAGCTGGGCATGGCTGTCACCAGTACAGCAGACAGCATCATGAGGGAGTATGCCCTTCAGCATGACGGATGGCAGGCCACACACTGTAAATACCAGGAACTCCCAGTCAATTTCTCCCAAAAGACAATTTACTTTGTATATGGATGGTTTGGAATCTGGAATGATAATCCATGTGCAGAGCAGGAAGTTAGAATAGCTTGTGATTTCTTAACAAATGCTCTAAAGAAATCAAAAAATGAAAACAAGTTTATCATAGGAATGAGATCTGATGTGAACAAAAGGTATTCTTCACTATGGGAACAATTCGAGGAAATTTTACTCTGTAATTCATTGTCCTTAGATTCGGTGAATCGTTCGAGGGATGAAGGATATGAAGAACACTTAAAAAATAATATTATCTGTAAGGACAAGAGTTGCAATAAATGTAAGAAATTGAAGATTGACATGTTGAGCAAGGAAAAGGAAAATAAAATCGGAATTCCCCTCAAATTGGCTATTCTGGCGAATGATCATGACCTGATTCCAGAATTCGTACAGCGTAGGAATGTGAAAGAGACACTAAAAGAGCACTTCAAATCCCTCAAAGGCCAGGACAAAGCACTCTACGAGTGTCTGATGTATGTTTGTTTGAAGGGAGATCTAAAACGGTCAACAGATATCGACAGAGACTTAAAAAGGAAGCTTAATTTTGAGATTTCAAAGAAGTGTTTTGAAGAAAATATGCCTACCTTGGATAAATATATCCGAATGAAGAATTCAGACAAACAGCAAGGTGTTCGTCCAGAGAATGCTACATACGTATTCTGGCACCCATTTATTTACATCTGTGCTTTTCATGCTTTGTATGAATCAAACCCAGATGAAGTCATGAAGTGCTGCAACATGGATGCCATTCTACAGCTTGTACGTCCAGAATCCAAGAGTCACCACAAAGCTGACTATTTCACTGTAACTGCGGATCAAGACAGGGTCAAGTTATTCCAGCAGCGAGTCAAAAGTGAAAAACACCTGGGCATCGAGGAACACCCGCTGCTTAAATCTCAAGCTGAACAAAGTCCTGGAGGATCTTGAACAAGAGATCTTAAAGAAAAAAAATCCAGTTTGTGGATCTGTGACTAACTATTTGGATGTGTTTATATGCTAAATTTCTAAAAAGCAGAAATAATTAAAACATTAGGACAATTTTGTACACAAATATATGATCAGTATTGGTATACCTTTTTTGGGGCATTCTAAATTTGGCATTTTTAAAATGGAAAAGCATTATACATGTACATCTATATTATAAACATGACACATGTAGTAGAATAATTGTGATTAGCAAATTCTTAAATTTTGCTGCATTTTTATAGAAAGTTGTATACATGCATGTATTAATTAGTTTTTGCCAAGAGCCAATGTGAAATATAATGCAAAAAGTATACATTCTTTTACTGTGTGAATGTGGTGTTTGTGTAAGTGTTAATTCTGTGCCATTGCTTGCTGGAGAAATGTTCAATGGTTGCTTCAAGCACTGTTGTATTGTGATTTTTTTTATTACTTATTGTGTATTCTTTAGAGAACTCAGTATGCAGTATTAAACAATTGCTTTTTGATGTACTGTACATTTATGGAAATTTGTGCTACACAATTATCTAAGCAAGAATGGATTCTTGATATGCTCAAAAGGGTAAAGTCCTGGGTTTCAGAGATATGGCAGATCTAGAAAATTTTCAAAGGGGGGGGGGTTCCCGGGGGTGTTGATCCAAGTTTGAACATTTTCTGCCCAAGAAAGGGGAAGAAGAGGACCCCAAAATAGAGGGATGCAGCTCCTCCTCTTTCTGTCATTGCGTAGGATCTACTTTTAATTATAGTGTACTTTTCAGTGAGTACTTTCAAATGTCCATGCACAAAGCTACACAGTATCTACGGTTTGGCAGTAGGATATAAGAATTGTTTGATAAATCTTCTATCAATCATGTCTTTTATATTATCACATAGCTGATGACGATGTGTTGTAGGATCATGTTATTATCAACTCATACCAAGGATTAGGATATTAACAATGCAGAAATTCAAAGGTTTATTAGCATAATCTGGGGGTAAAGGCAGTAATGTGGAAATCATGTTGTGTAAATTCATCACATTCCCAGGATGCAAAGGGATCCAGAATCTGACAACCAAGGGTGGGGTAAAATCTCAAGAAGTTCAAAACTGTGATGCAGCTAGATTCTCTTGATAGGAAGACAAGGCCACTATGAAAACTTGTGTTTTATATTTTTGTGAGCAGATACCGGTAAATAAAAATCAAACTGAGATACACAATATATGTATCAATTTATTTCAATGAGCAAAATGTGGCCATTGTTACTACAAAATTAATTAGTCATTTCAAACTGCTGATTAGCTGACGCAACAGTTGAAGTTAAAGAAATATCTGGTTCTTTACGGTATTTTGATGACAACTGGCCAGATTAGATGCTAAATGTACATTACGTGGCATACACTAAAATGACAACAATTGATTATTTTAACAGAAATACACATTAATTTGATAAAATTAAAAAATTACATCTAGTCAACAATTATTGTAGGTAGACATTTTATCCATGCAAAGAACAGCATTATCAGATATGCGAAAATAATGAATTCTTGCAAAGTGGAACTCTTCTTGATATATGAATTTGATATAAAAGACAATCAAATACATATTAAAAATTTTTTACTAGGTCTAAATGTAAATTGTGAGTTTATTTTTTATGCTCCCGGAATCTTCAATTTGGGAACATATCATTTTTGGTGTCTGTTTGTCTGCTGGAAAAACTTAATTAAACTAAAACATTTTACCTCTTGACCATAACTTTTGAATGGTAAGTGATATACCTTTCATATTTCACATGCATAATCCTTTTGACAAGCCCCTTCCACTGGCATGTGGAATCCGGGGGCATCAGTGTTTCACAAACACATCTTGTTTATTTTTTAAATCAAGAGGTCTTATAATTATAATAAATCTGCTGTGTTTCTAGCATTCATCTTTTTCTTATGGTGCATTTCCCCACAATTGTATTATTGAATTCCTCTATTAATTTTATGGTTGCAATATCTCAAACTTTTGTGTTTCTGGAATGTTGACATACATGCTAAATGCATGTATTTATATGGTGCATTAAAAACTGTTAAAACAGGTCAAATTATTATACATCATATACATGTACAATTTGTATTACTTTGCATGCAATAAATATTTTCTTTTTGAAAATCATTACTTTTATTTGTTCTATCTTATTTTCCTCTAAAACAATAGCTCGATCATCAAAACCTTGATTTAAAATCATATAGTTTAATTTCACTTGTAAAAATGTATTGTCACAAGCTATGCATGTATATTGTCTCTGTTCACACTGTGGTAGATACCCCTAGACTTGGTAAGCGTGGCTCGCGACAATGCTGAAATGCATTTCATTTAACATCAACATTTGGCATTCCAGTTTGTTGCTATAAAGTGATATATTGCTCCTGCATCAGAAAAAAAATTTTTTTTAATAATTGTAAAATCACATAACAGAGCAAAAACGCCGACGTGGCATAATATAGCCCGTACAGATTCAGTTGGGTTTCATATTTCAGCCAGAGTCTAGACTCGTCCTCATAAGCTCTTAATTAATTATCGTGCTAATGAGAAACAATATGCAGTCCTTCAAGGTTGGATAAAGTGGCCGAAGGTGCCGAAGTCTGATGCGGTCCCTAGACCAAACTATCGTTTGACTTCTGTATGCTTAACAAAGTTTTCTTAATAGCTGATTTGATTTGACCTTGAAAAAACAATAGGGCATTTCTCCTCTCATCATGGGATCAACAGTACCAAGTTTAAAAATCCCTGGAACGTACAGTTCTCTACAGTGCCACTACGGACTTGACTCTTGAGAAGAAAATAGGCTGCTTCCTCTTATCATGTGATCAAGTTGTACAAGTTTGATGATGCCTGAGCTTAACGGTTCAGCTACTGTATCTCCTATCAATGTCGACAACGGGTTTTCCTACGTGCTATGTGTGAACGGACTTTGCCTTGGTGGCGGGGAATAATTTAATATCAATTGGGTATGTCACGTTGCTTCTGATCCTCCTATGTTCAGTACTATCGCTGGTCATTTCGATTTTTACCTTAAGTGAAATGTAAGATCCTGCATAGGCTGTAGGTCGGGTGAGTCAATGCCGGCTCGGTTTATATGTGTCACTGCGCCCGCCCTTGAGATAGTAGAATGATCTGCATTCTCATACGAAGGACACGTACGACGATTATCCCGAACCCCTGTATGGAACCGCTAAGCTTTGCGAAAGATTCATATACCCAACTTGGACCAGTAAGGTCAGTAGCATATTCGTATTTACATATCCAAATCTCACTCTGGCAAATAGAACTAGTGATAACAAAAAAGGCAGTTAGTAACGAGATATCGCTGCAGACCGTTATACTGCATTCGTTGTGTCGGTTCCTCTTCCCCACGCTCGTGTCACAAACGTTCGCGTTGCACTCCAGACTTAAGGTATGTTCAAGGACTACCATTAAGTCGAAACCACCATTTTGGAGTGCTATGAAAGCTTATTGAGGAAACAAGTCAAGCGGCGGTCCGCTTCCTCCATCACTTTCCAATCATGCCGATACATCAATTTTGTAACAACAAAATTTGTGCAAAATGATTCCTGCTAGCAATTACCGACATGGTGTAATAACGTCACTGGCAATACGAAACGACTGTTTCGTCTTATATATACAACATGGTTATCATCACTGACGACAGCTTGATTCCGGTTCCGAAGACTTAGATAAAACACGAAAGGAGATCCTGTACTCTTTCATCATCGGTAAATCGAATTTACAAGTTTATGATCCTGGTAGCATACGGGTTCGGTCTGTATCCCGCCTACAACGTTCCTAATAAGTGACACTAACGACACTTGACCTAGCGACCTTGAAAACAACTGAAGCGCATCTTCCTCTACATGAGTGATCAATGGTACCTAAGTTGCAAGATCCTGGAGCGTTATGGTTTCAGCCTACAGAGCCCGGACAGGACAGACGAAGACGCTCATACATAGAACGATATAATATGCATTTTACCCAATCTTATGAAATGAAAGTAATTCCTACTTTATTCATTATTCATTTTATAAACCCCTTTAAGGTAGACCTCTACACCATCATAATGGCTGACTTCCTTTTGAAACGTGGATGAAAATAATCACTATCAGGGCTATACTGTAATGGGCTTTAATTTCGCGGGGCAAAAATTTCGCGATTTTTAACTTTAAGCATTTCGCGATGGTTTAAATTTCGCGAAAAGTAGATATTCTAAGCTAGAATCATATACCTAAACACACTGAACAGCAAGCACTTCACGGTGGTTTTAATTTCGCGGTAGTTGATATAATCGCGAACATAGCGAAAATAAAACCCACGCGAATATTTCCCCCTTTACAGTATGTCAATTCATTTCAAATTTAAATGGTAGCTGAGTAGCTCAGTATTAGTTAGCACGATGCCTTCTGAACTGCAGATGAAATTTCTTTCTACTAAAACTGCATTTTTTGACGAAATAAAGTGAATTTGAAATTTTTTATTTTTCAAAATATTGACGTTTAAATTATTCTCTACTTTTCATCCATGTCAAATTTATCTGGTGTAGCGCATTCCACCTTAAAGTGTAATCTGCACCAAATTGTATTGTACAAAAATGAAGAGAAGTTGCTTTCATACCTTAGAAGAACATATGCACTTAAATCTAAATTTATATCAAATTCAATGTCAATATTGTTGCTTTAATTGTGCTAATACAACTACTGTTTAAAGAATTTTCTTCTGATTTTTCTCCAGAAATTGATGGTGGAGAAGATCACATTCTTGATTTGTCGTGGAAGAGTCCATTCTTTCTTCTCTTTATGAGTTTTCCACATGCCCTGTTCATTTTCAGTTGCTGTCTTTTGATGACGGAGCAGTGTCTTCAGCATTTGCTGTTGAGGGTCAGATAAAGATTTCAATTGTTCTGGAGTCAAGACTGACACAGTACACATCCCCTGTCTCACCAAGCACTCGTTTACACTCTGTCGTGTGAAGTACTGAAAATTTCCAGATTAATACGTCTTGTAAGTGCATGTTTATGAGAAAACTATGAAAAAATGTTATTCATGACACGTTAAAAAACCTGGATCTTCTGTACATATTTTACAAGAGTACTGTCACTAGGTTTTACAGTGAAGGCATCACATGTTGACTAACCCTATTCCCATATCCAGGAAATACAGAAATTTACGGTTGTGAAAGTTATTGGAATGGATCCAAACTCGGCCGGTGGCCAGGCCCGGAGGTTATAAAACTCTGAGCATGGTTTTATACTCTAACTCCATTCTCTAAATTGTAATAAAACTAGAAATGCTGTGAGTAAAACTCACAAAGGATACCCCCCGCCACCCACATATCTTCACGCTCATTTGCTCGAGTCAATGAAGCTTGAACAAAGAAGAGTCAGCACTGAGAGCTTAGAACAATAGAAGAGTTTGGGCCCAGGAGGACAAAATCCATTATTAAAAAACCTATTACAGTTTGACTTGAGATGGGCGGGGAAGGCCAAGGTTTTATATTCAGAGGTCATGAACATGTAAGTGACACATCCTTTTATGCGGGGTGATACGCTACGGGACATGCCAAATGATATTAGGTATCCATATGTTAGATACGGAATAAATATTATCTTTGACCTTATGCAGGTCAAAGGGTCACATATGATAATAGGTTCATAGTCTAATATATTGCATTATATTTCCTCATCATACTGATACAAATCAGGCCCGGACCCATCGATGCGGTAGATATGCGTAATACTGCTAGTTAGGGCTCTAGATAGCACAATAAGAAGCTTATGGCCTAGACACGAAATCCCAAAAGCAGACGGGATTCAGACAGAGTGACACATCAGACACAGACGGTCTCATGGTAGACCAATGCATTACCATTTGCCTAAATACGAGGGACTGAACCTATGGCAGGGAGGAAAAATCAAAGTATTTTAGTTTGGCCCTGGACGGACCGTGGAATTCAATGTGTAAAATAAATAAAATGGTATAATATTGACCTTGCGACCATCAGGTCCAGGTTAATATACGAAGGTCATATGCTTCAATTTCGTAAGTGACACTATCCATTCATTGGTGGCATACACAACTCACATGCAAAAGATATAATCGCCAGATTTAACTAACTTATACTTTTGACAGACATGTTGGTCCAAAGTCAAGGTATTGGTGGTAAGTAGGCATATATAGACGTCATAAATATATGCATTACAAGTACTCTCATATTGATACATAAGCCATTATGCTACAAATTACTTGTTATTGCATACCTCAAACGAATAAAGAAGTTTGGCCTGACTAGAATCGGACAGAGACCAGACGATAGCGGTAAAGTACACACGTGCTCATGGTGTTGGCGACTAGGACATCCAATGTGTGCCCAATACAGGATGGCCTATGGGCAGAATGAACAAAGAAGTTATGGCCAGCAACACGAATTCCAATGTTGGTAAAATAAACTTATGAATTTGTTTATCACCTTAAGTCAAGGTCTATAGCAGAGTATCCAATAATAGCGACAAGCAATTTCGTCTCTTAGATGATACAGTCCATGGTGCAAATATGTGTATGCCTACCTCAAAGAACAAAGACGAAATGGCCCGGACATCCATGTATTAAGCATTTCCAGTTGGAGGAAAAAATTTCTGGACTCAAGACAGACAGACGGACTAACAGAGTACATGACACATCGTCTCATGGTGATGCATCCATGTGCCAAATACAGGATGTTTATGGCAAAGAACAAAGAAGTTATGACCTGGACACAAATTCATTTTCAAAAACTGATGATTTTGACCTTAAGGTCAAAATCATACTGAGATCATCAATATACCCGACACATCGTCTCATAGTGATACACCCATGTGCCAAATATGGTATGCCTACCTCAAAGAACAAAGAAGTTATGGCCTGAACACGAATCTGCACAGACAGACGGACAGACAGAGTGATTCCTACATGTATATACCCCCCCAAACTTGTTTGCGGGGGGTATAATAATTCCAATACTCATATGCAGTACATGCTCAAGACTTTTTGAATATGCTTTGGAGCTTGCTCAGAGTCATAACAAAACCAAAATGGGTGTGCATGAAGATTTTGAGTATGAGTACTATGTTCAAAGTTTTATACAGGTCTCAAGGCCAGGTCTGGAAATATGACGAGAATACACGCAAATTGCATCAGTCCGTTGTTCACATTTAATATAGGATCTTTCTACAGTGTGATTTTATACTTGTGTTATTTAGTGGGTTATAATGGTACATATACATGTACACTGTACCTTATGAAACAGAATGTTGGATTGGACAGTGGAGTCAGTCACAGCAAGAGGCTGAAACCAGATGATTCTCTGATGTATGGTGTCCTGCAGCCATTTGCTTCCCAGTGGTGTGATATCCACCAAGGCTAGCTCTAACTGGACTGAAATGGGGAGCACAGGCACATCAAATTAACAAGACTTGCCACAAACAAACTACATGTAGTTGTAACAAGAGACCCATGGGCCACATCAATCACCCGAGTGATATAGGCCCTGCCATTTTTCAGCAGTGGTGATTTTTAAAAGAATTTTATCAATCTTTATTCGCATGAAAATCTTTGACCCCCATATTGTGGCCCTAACCTTAGAGTCCCAAAGAATAACTACATAACATATAATACGATCATGCCAATATGACTGACATAACCTTGCTGTTCTGGATAAGACAATGGTCTAAAGGTCATACATCATGGTATGAAATAAAAGATCTTGCCATAAGACATGTATAAACAAATTAAATATGAAAGCTAAATCGCAAATTTAGTTTAGGAGATATTTTAAAAATATGTCAGGTTTTCAAAAAGCAGGTCAAATACCAAGGTCAAGAGTTCCAACTAGAAGTAATAACTTAAGGTCTTGCCATAAAGAATATATATACAAAATATGAAGTTCCCATACCTACGGTAAAAGAGATCCAGATATATTGGTATTCAAAAGATTGTTTTCCTAAAAGTAGGCCAAACTTCAAGTTCAAACAGTCAAAATTCATGATATAAAATAAAAGACTTTGCCAAATGAAGTATGTATACAAAATATGAAAGATAACAAATAATGTTACCTTTGGAGGGAAGATGAACCCCATTGATTTTCTAGGTCAGAGGTCAAAAATCAAGGTCACTATTGCCTCAAAATCTTGTGATCAAGAAAGAAGCAACAACATTCATCAGTGGATCATTTAACTTTCCACAAATGTTGCCCATGGAGTGGGATGAACCCTATTAATTTTCAGGGTCAAAAGTCAAGGTCACTATTAATTATTGCCTAAAAATCTTGTGAACAAAATAGAAGACACAGCATTCATCAAAGTATCACTAAACCTTCCAAAAATGTTGCCCACAGAGAGAGGATGAACCTTATTAGTTTTCAAGGTCAAGGGTCACAAGTCAAGGTCAATATTGACCTTGAAAACATGATAGAAGAAAGGACAATCATCAGAGGATCATTAAACGTCCCTCAAATGTTGCCCATGGAGCAAGGATGAAGCCTATTGATTTTCAAAGTCCGTGATAAAAGGTCAAAAGGTCACTATTGACTATTGCTAAAAAAAAT
>CAJDSM010005934.1:0-11594 GCA_903981925.1 Ostrea lurida | reverse complement strand
ATCTGTACATGTAGATTAAATGTTCTGACGGTGTTTGACTAGTCTACTGTACATGTAGTTTAAATGTTCTGCGGTCTTGACTAGTCTACTGTACATGTAGTTAATGTTCTGTCGTGTCTTGCTAGTCTACTGTACATGTAGTTAAATGTTCTGTCGGTCTTGGCTACGTCTACTGTACATGTAGTTAATGTTCTGTCGTGTCTTGCTAGTCTACTGACATGTAGTTAAAGTGTTCTGTCGTGTCTTGGTTACGTCTACTTTACATGTAGTTAAATGTCTGTCGTGCTTGGCTACGTCTACTGTACATGTACGTTAAATGTTCTGTCGTGTCTTGACTAGTCTACTGTACATGTAGTTAAATGTTTCGTCGTGTCTTGGCTTGTCTACTGTACATGTAGTTAAAGTGTTTCTTGTCGTGTCTTGGCTACGTCTACTGTACATGTAGTTAAATGTTCTGTCGTGTCTTGGCTACGTCTACTGTACATGTAGTTAAATGTTCTGCGTGTCTTGGCTACGTCTACTTTGTACATGTAGTTAAATGTTCTGTCGTGTCTTGACTAGTCTACTGTACATGTAGTTAAATGTTCTGTCGTGTCTTGACTAGTCTACTGTACATGTAGTTAAATGTTCTGTCGTGTCTTGACTAGTCCTACTGTACATGTAGTAAATGTTCTGTCGTGTCTTGACTAGTCTACTGTACATGTAGTTAAATGTTCTGTCGTGTCTTGAACTAGTCTACTGTACATGTAGTTTAAATGTTCTGTCGTGTCTTGACTAGTCTACTGTACATGTAGTTAAATGTTCTGTCGTGTCTTGACTAGTCTACTGTACATGTAGTTAAATGTTCTGTCGTGTCTTGACTAGTCTACTGTACATGTAGTTAAATGTTCTGCGGTGTCTTGACTAGTCTACTGTACATGTAGTTAAATGTTCTGTCGTGTCTGACTAGTCTACTGTACATGTAGTTTAAATGTTCTGTCGTGTCTTGACTAGTCTACTGTACATGTAGTAAATGTTCTGTCGTGTCTGGACTAGTCTATCTGTACATGTAGTTAATGTTCTGTCGTCGTTTGACTAGCTACTGTACATGTAGTTAAATGTTCTGTCGTGTCTTGACTAGTCTACTGTACATGTAGTTAAATGTTCTGTCGTGTTTGACTAGTTACTGTACATGTAGTTAAATGTTCTGTCGTGTCTTGACTAGTCCTACTGTACATGTAGTTAAATGTCTGTTCGTGTCTTGACTAGTTCTACTGTACATGTAGTAAATGTTCGTCGTGTCTTGACTAGTTACTGTACATGTAGTTAAATGTTCTGTCGTGTCTTGACTAGTCTACTGTACATGTAGTTAAATGTTCTGTCGTGTCTGACTAGTCTACTGTACATGTAGTTAAATGTTCTGTCGTGTCTTGGCTACGTCTACTTGTACATGTAGTTAATGTCTGTCGTGTCTTGGCTAGTCTACTGTACATGTAGTTAATGTTCTGTCGTGTCTTGGCTACGTCTACTGTACATGTAGTTAAATTTTTTTTTTCTGTCGGCTTGGTTAGTCTACTTGTACATGTAGTTAAATGTTCTGTCCGTGTCTTGGCTACGTCTACTGTACATGTAGTTAAATGTTCTGTCGTGTCTTGACTAGTCTACTGTACATGTAGTTAAATGTTCGTCGTGTCTGACTAGTTACTGTACATGTAGTAATGTTCTGTCGTGTCTTGCTACGTCTACTGTACATGTAGTTAAATGTTCTGTCGTGTCTGACTAGTCTACTGTAATGTAGTTAAATGTTCTGTCGTGTCTTGACTAGTCTACTGTACATGTAGTTAAATGTCTTGTTGTCTTGCTACGTCTACTGTAAGTGTAAATGTTCTGTCGTGTCTTGGCTACGTCTACTGTACATGTAGTTAAATTGTTCTGTCGTGTCTTGACTAGTCTACTGTACATGTAGTAAATGTTCTGTCGTGTATGACCTAGTCTACTGTACATGTAGTTAAATTTCTGTCGTGTCTTGACTAGTCTACGTACATGTAGTTAAATGTTCTGTCGTGTCTTGACTAGTCTACTGTAAATGTAGTTAATGTCTGTCGTGTCTTGGCTACGTCTACTGTACATGTAGTTAAATGTTCTGTCGTGTCTTACTAGTCTACTGTACATGTATATAATGTTCTGTCGGTCTTTGGCTACGTCTAGTGTACATGTAGTTAAATGTTCTGTCGGTGTCTTGACTAGTCTTACTGTACATGTAGTTAAATGTTCTGTCGTGTTGACTAGTCTACTGTACATGTAGTTAAATGTTTCTGTCGTGTCTTGACTAGTCTACTGTACATGTAGTTAAATGTTCTGACGTGTCTTGACTGTCTACTGTACATGTAGTTAAATGTTCTGTCGTGTCTTGACTAGTCACTGTACATGTAGTTAAATGTTCTGTCGTGTCTTGATAGTCTACTGTACATGTAGTTAAATGTTTCTGTCGTGTCTGACTAGTCTACTGTACATGTAGTTAAATGTTCTGTCGTGTCTTGACTAGTCTACTGTACAGTAGTTAAATGTTCTGTCGTGTCTTGGCTACGTCTACTGTACATGTGTTAAATGTTCTGTCGTGTCTTGACTAGTCTACTGTACATGTAGTTAAATGTTCTGTCGTGTCTTGGCTACGTCTACTGTACATGTAGTTAAATTGTTCTGTCGTGTCTTGACTAGTCTACTGTACATGTAGTTAAATGTTCTGTCGTGTCTTGGTTACGTCTACTGTACATGTAGTTAAATGTTTTTGTCGTGTCTTGGCTAGTCTACTGTACATGTAGTTAAATTTCGTCGTGTCTTGCTACGTCACTGTACATGTAGTTAAATGTCTGTCGTGTCTTGACTGTCTACTGTACATGTAGTTAAATGTTCTGTCGGTCTGATTAGTCTACTGTACATGTAGTTAAATGTTCTGTCGTGTCTGTGACTAGTCTACTGTACATGTAGTTAAATGTTCTGTCGTGTTTGACTAGTCTACTGTAATGTAGTTAAATGTTTGTCGTGTCTGCTAGTCTACTGTACATGTAGTTAAATGTTCTGTCGTGTCTGCTAGTCTACTGTACATGTAGTTAAATGTTCTGTCGTGTCTTGGCTAGTCTACTGTACATGTAGTTAAATGTTCTGTCGTGTCTTGACTAGCTCTACCTGTACATGTAGTTAAATGTTCTGTCGTGTCTTGGCTAGTCTACTGTAATGTAGTTAAATGTTCTGTCGTGTCTTGACTAGTCTACTGTACATGTATTAAATTGTTCTGTCGTGTCTTGACTAGTCTACTGTACATGTAGTTAAATGTTCTGTCGTGTCTTGTTAGTCTACTGTACATGTAGTTAAATTGTTCTGTCGTGTCTTGGCTACGTCAATGTACATGTAGTTAAATGTTCTGTCGTGTCTTGACTAGGTCACTGTACATGTATGTTAAATGTTCTGCGTGTCTTGACTAGTTACTGTACTGGTTAAATTTCTGTCGTGTCTTGCTACGTCTCAGCTTACATGTAGTTAAATGTTCTGTCGTGTCTTGCTAGTCTACTGTACATGTAGTTAAATGTTTGTCGTGTCTTGACTAGTCTACTGTACATGTAGTTAAATGTTCTGTCGTGTCTGTGACTAGTCACTGTACATGTAGTTAAATGTTCTGTCGTGTCTTGACTGCTTACTGTACATGTAGTTAAATGTTCTGTCGTGTCTTGACTAGTCTACTGTACATGTAGTTAAATGTCTGTCGTGTCTTGACTAGTCTACTGTACATGTAGTTAAATGTTCTGTCGTGTCTTGACTAGTCTACTGTACATGTAGTTAAATGTTCTGTCGTGTCTTGGCTATCTACTGTACATGTAGTTAAATGTTCTTGTCGTGTCTTGACTAGTCTACTGTACATGTAGTCTAAATGTTCTGTCGTGTCTTGGCTACGTCTACTGTACATTGTTAAATGTTCTGTCGTGTCTTGACTAGTCTACTGTACATGTAGTTAAAGTTCTGTCGTGTCTTGGCTACGTCTACTGTACATGTAGTTAATGTTCTAGCTGTGTCTTGCTACGTCTACTTGTACATGTAGTAAATTTTCTGACGTGCTTGGCTACGTCTACTTGTACATGTAGTAAATGTCTGTCGTGTCTTGGCTACGTCTACTGTACATGGTAGTAAATGTTCTGAACGTTAGACTAGTCAAGACACGACAGAACATTTCAAATTAGCTCTACATTAGAGCAGATTATTTTCTTACAAAAAAAGAAAAGAACGTTAAATCTGAATGGTTCGCCATGGAAAACAAAAAATGCTTGGTTTACTAGAAAAAAAGCCACATATAGCGGTGCAATGCATCGATAAGAAGGTTGTTTTTTCTATGAAATCCGTAGAACTGGTAGATTAGGAGTGCGATGTGTATAGGCGTCGAGAACGCTATTGGTGTCGATTTTGGTATCGTCAAAAATGACGTTAAAAACGCAAAGTCACAACATCGATATAACTTGCATCAAAAGAAGTCTTGAAAGAAAATATGAATTTGATATGCCAGGGGATAAAACTGAGTTTGCGGCTTAGTTAAACGTAACAGGCATACGTCATCACACAATCTTAATTAAAAGGAAAGTCCTTGATGAACTCTTCATTGTGATTTGGCAATAATTTGTCTTGCAATAATTGTATGATTACTTTGAAAAGGAATATTTTAGAAACGGTGTGCCTCTGATAATATGCATGATGGTTTTTATAACCTTAACTCGCAATTGAAACAGTGCTTTAGTCGGGGGAGGGGAGAAAGAGCTAGGCTTATGCAGCAAAAATTGACTCGTTTTATGCGTAGAGTCGATTAGGACAAATGTGCTGTGATTAATTGCCTTATTAGAGCAATCTGGGAGTCAAAATCAAATGAAATGGAGATGGTGATAATTTAAGCATGTACTTCGTTCAGTCAGATTTACGAGCGGAAGAAAATACATTAGGGGACAATGCTGATGATAAAAATTGAATTTTAGGGACAAAAGAGCATGGTTTTATAAAATTCAAATATGTTGTTAATATACAACAAAATTACAAATATGATAAATGGTGAAATTATTACTCCCCACGCTTCATAGAAAGTCCTTCCTATCAGAGATATGGAGAGTCAAAGGGGTTACAATTTCATCCATGTAATGCAACTACGCATTGCAACATCCGTTCACTGTTTAAAGTTGAACGTAATTTTTTAGGCAGCGTTTATATTGTAACAATTCCGTAATTAAATTGAACACACCAGCCTTAATTACGGAATTTCTGCGCTGTTTGCATTATCGGGTTATAAAAATAATGAAGGCAGACATGCGTGTAATTCGTATTATCTACAATCCAATAGGTTTGTATGTCATGGTAAAAGGTCATTACTGTCCATATCACGGAAACAATGCTTCCTTTTAAACAATGGATTATTTCTATCACTGAATAACAAATAGTAAGTCCTTCTTCAGATACGTTTGAATTTCAAGCCACTTCCTTTCAAACGACCAATATTAAACACGCCACGACGTAGTAGAATTGCAGCTTGGCCTAAATACAAGTTATATGGACAGCATGCGCCATGCAATCACGATTAAAATGTGATAATTAATGGTGGAATGCTACACCAGAAAAATTTAACGTGGATAAGAAATAGAGGATATGTTAAACAATATTTTGAAAAAAAAAAAAAAAATCAAATTCACTATTTTCGTCAAAAAAAAATAAAAAAAAAAAAATGCAGTTTTAGTAGAAAGCAATTTGAAAGAAAATTTTTAAAAAACCCTGATGGAATCGAACCTGTGCTCTGCAGTTCAGTAGGTAACGTGCTAGCATACTGGGCTATTCAGCTATATCTATTTTATATATGTATCATGAATAAAGTCCGACTCAGTTTCTAGATATTTACGAACATGAGACAAGTCCTTTAAAATTAATGGACACATAACCCTGATAGTGATATTTTTATCCAAGTTTCGAAAAGAAGTCAGCCATTGATCTACATTAAGACTATTCTTAATATAAAATCACAGTACCTTTAGATATTCTTTGAGAAAAAAAATAAGACTATATTATCTGAATTTTGGAAAAGATAACAGAATTTGCACAATTTATACCCGAGTTCTGAGTTACCTCTCTTTGAAGAAAGCAAATGCAATGCATCTGTACATGTACTGTATATATACATAAACACTGTCAGTTGTTGTATGATTATATTTGCATCATCTGAAGGGATTGAATGATCTTAGCGTTTCCCGTAACTCTTATTATCATCATTGGAAGTCTTCAATGTTGGAGAATGAAAATTTCTTGTGAAATGTACATTGCCCTTAAAAATAGAGAAAAATGATATATCACCATAATGGCTATCTACCTTTTGAAACATGAATGAAGATACAGATATCAGCAATAAGTGTACGGTCCTTTTGATTATAGATATCAGCAATAAGTGTATGGTCCTTTTGATTAAACAAAGAAATGCGTTCTTCGTTGTTTATTAAATTGAAAAGTTTCAAATGTTTCAAATTTATCTAATCATATCCCCACCCCCTGCAAACAAAGTTTTGTGGGGGTTTTTTTTTGGGGGGGGGTGTATAGGAATCACTCTGTCTGTCTGTGTAGATTCGTGTCCGGGCCATAACTTCTTTGTTCTTTGAGTTAGGCATACCATATTTGGCACATGGGTGTATCACTATGAGACGATGTGTCACGTATATTCATGACCTTTGTATGACCTTGACATCAAGGTAAAAATTGTAAGTTTTTAATCATAAATTCGTGTCCGGGCCATAACTTCTTTGTTCTTTGCCATAGACATCCTGTATTTGGCACATAGATGCATCACCATGAGACGATGTGTCATGTACTGTTTGTCTGTCTGTCTGTGCAGATTCATGTCCAGGTCATAACTTCTTTGTACTTTGACCTAGGCATACCATATCTAGCATATGGGTGTATCAGTATGAGAGGATGTGTTGCATACATTCATGACCTATATACGACCTTGTCCTTTGACATCAAGGTCAAAGGTATAATTTTCTAATTTAGATTATATTTGCCATGTGGGTAAAGGCAAAGATGACGAACAGTGATCAGACAGTTTGGATTCATTTCGGGTAAGGTTCAAATACATAAAAAGAAAGAGTTGGGAAAACACGGGACCCCGTGGACACACGCAGAGGGGGTGGGGATCAGGGTTGTTAGGAGGGAGTAAGATCACCCTGCTGAGGGTCCACCCCGGCCGTGAGCCCATTTTATTAGGATCTAGGTAAGCGGAACAATCCAGTAGTTCAATATTACGTGTCAATAAACGATTATTTCTCCAAAGGTATTGAAACACCATCAATACAGCATTTGACTCAAATGGAAGATTCATTACTGCGTAAACTATACTGGTATATTAATGACCACTAGAATGGCCAATGCTGCCTTTAAACCGTGACTGGTTGAAACCCCTGCAACTAAACTATTTGATTGAGTAGCTTGCCTCCGATTCAAAACTAATCATGAGCAGTATTCTAGAAAGCTCTTGCGTATGGAATAGTGAGACGTACACACATCTGCAGGTGAATGATGGATAATTGTACATATAAATTATGGGGGAATTTAACGTTTCTGCAAGAAGCTGAATCGGTTCGTTTGTCATTCAAGTCGATTGTATTAGTTAGTTTGCTTGTAATGTTCGAATGTTCAATAAAATACTCAGTATGAAGCAGCATGAATCTGCGGTTGTCCTATTATTTCTTAGTTGCTGGGTATATTGACTGCGAGCTTGATATATATGAACATATTATTATTGAAGATAAAACGTCTGGTAATATATCGATAATATCGATCGATAAAGACACGCATAGCAGTTTTATGTTTCCATGTAGAACGCTTTGAATGGAATTCTGGCCTTACGAAAAATAAATAACAGGTCAGTAACAAAGGAGCCAATTTCGTCCCATTAGGAATTCCAAACAGAGTGTGGTTGTATTCACCATGAACGATGTATATCCATGAAGAGATGTTGTCATCATCATCATACTCTTGTATTTGACCTTGATTCAACGGTCAGGATCTTTGTAGTGTTTTTTTTAACATGGATTTGTTCCGGGCGCATATCTTCTTTGTTCAACTTCAGTAGTTCAGTGAGCGATAGAAATATGTGGGTGGCGGGGGTATTACTCACAGTATTTCTAAGTTTTTTAAAAATGCAGTTTTAGTAGAAAGTAATCTGAGGAAAAACATAAATAAATAAAGTCCCTGCTAGACTCGAACGCACCAACTGCAGATGAGCAGACGACGCGTAAACCCACTGAGTTACCCAGGTAAGCAGTTCGATTTGAACGAAATACATGCATTGCTGATATCTGCCCTTGTGACGACGTATCATTTCTAATTGTCTAGTTGGGTAGCTGAGCCGCACATCGCAAGGGTTTAAATTATCAGTGTTTCAAGGGTGAGCTTTGGAATGATGCCAATTGGGAAGTGTATCTTTGATTTCTACATTGAATGAGGATTCATGGAATTGGGAAATTAGAAAGAAAAATGGGGTTATCATGCTTGTTTTCGAGCTACAGTGTTTTAAACATGACCCTTTTGCACTTAAAATTTACTCGAGATTTATTCATTTAAACTCCATTCGTCTGTTGGTGTAAACAAAACATTAAGGAACACAAATCAATCATTGCATGAAATAGATACACAATAATGTATTCTTACAATATAGATATATTAAAAATGTCATGGAAATAGATAATGAACTTTCTGCACTTGATATACGGAAAACACATAATATCGAATTTCAGAGTTAAAAAAAACATGGTTGGAATGATGTCAATTTCTAAGAATTCGCGTATTATTCAAATAGTGATAACTGTAATTGTTATCAAAACATCATACCTCGACAATCGCACACCACAGTCCCCGCAGACGTCAATCAAGTTTGATTGACAAGCGGCTTTGCTTTGATCAGGACACAGGTAAAATTTGAGGGCGTTAACTTAAAATTGGGTTTTTAACGTTATTTTTTAGATTACACTCTACTAAACCCTTTTAAATACTAAATAAGTTTCAATTTAATTTTTTTTTTTTTTTTTTACATATCCTTCACTTTCTATCTATATAAGATATACACCCTCATTGTTTTAAATGTTTATAAATACTCTGGCCATTGCATTGCATCTACAGCGTAGTGCCATGAGTCAACTTTCACATTTTACGCTCTGCATTTCATTGAAAAACATCCCTTGTATGAACAAGCATTCTGAACTCAATTTTGCTCTAACTTCTATGAAATCTAAAACGCTTATTTCTGAACACCTTGGCATAAATTGTAATCATGATTTTTAAAACCTTTGTCAACAATTGCAGAAATATGACTGATGAACTTTAACATCAACTTTTAGAGTTCCATTTCCTATATCCTTTGTAAGAGAGAAATGAAAACTTTGAGTGTGGTGTTCTTACAGTCATATAATATGTGTGATGGCTGTTTATGGAGAAAAAAGACACCAAGACCATAAACTGCAGATATTTTTTCTGTTAATGATGTAAAATTTGCTTTAAATTGAGGTTTGGTAAGTTAATGAAACTAACTTAGAGAGGTGGTTGTTTTCAATGAATTATATAGTAAAACAAATAAAAGTTAACTCATTTATGGCACCATACTGTAAAGATGTAATCAATGATTTTTACTTCAAAGGCTTTATTAGTTGACATTTTTGGGGAAAAAAAACGAAAAAAAAAAACGTGCGACATACTTCAGAACAGGAATCAGGCTGTGATGTGAGAACTCTTTCATTTCATATCTGATTATACTTGTATAATCCAAGAAGCTTGTATTTCATGGTCCTATATGCTCAATATGATCGAAGATCTACTTACTTAGTAAGTTATACGCGACTGTGTTTCGTTCATCAAAAATGTATTGAAATAGCTATATACTACCTCTCTGCAGATTACACAAATACTGTATATGCTATCTATAAATAGTATTAAATACATTGTTTTTATTTACCAACTTTTGTGTTGCTTGTATCAAAATACTTCAATCAAATATTTTATATCTGACATCGGCAGGACAGACCCGTACAAATGCACTAATGCACAAATTTAATTACGGTGTTGGCTATATTTGTTGGGTTGATTTAAACATATTTTGTTATGGTAAGTAATTTATTTATTTATCTATAGTGGCATGTGTACACATCTATTTATAGTGGCATGTGCACATATATTCATACATCAATTACAAATAAACAATCAAAGAAATCGAAATATTAAAAGGTATGTACACTTATGACATGTATGTAAATATATAACATATCAGTAGTAAATGGCATAAATATGTTTCTTTGTAATGGTATAAATCAAACATGATTGTAAAATGGTTAAGAGAAAACAGAAGGGGGGGGGGGGTGGTAATGAATAGACATACACATACATATATATATACATACACAAATATACACAAATACATTTCATATATTTGAAAAATAGCAGATGAGGTGTTTTTTTATCAAAGCAGTGAAAGGTATAATTATTTTAAAGACATTATCCTTTTTTTTTTTAAATTTCAACGGTTTCCTGATAGAATGTATATGACAATGTTTTGGTAAGGGGAGATTATTGCTATAGGCGATTGCTGTGGTATTTTTGTAATGCATATAATCTTTTCTAATCGAAACAGTCGATGTTGACTAAAAAAAAAAATGAAAAATGAAAAAGAGCAAACGATTTTTAAAAAAACCCTCTACATTCACTTACGTAATCTCACAAATTTGCAAACATGGCGTATAAGAGGGCGGGTGATTAAATCATTGTTCTTGCTTAACTACAAATTTCCCTATCAAAATATTCTTTATGCTCTCCATTTTATAAACATAAGAACCCGGTTTTCTTCGTCCCGCAGCTTTGTTATTTTTTTTTGTTAGGCCAATATTGTTTGGTTGAAAAATTGTCATTTATTAATGACAATACTTAAAACTTATAAACCCTTAAAACTAGGGAGACTCTCTCTCTCTCTCTCTCTCTCTCTCTCTCTCTCTCTCTCTCTCTCTCTCTCTCTCTCTACTCTCTCTCTCTCTCTCTCTCTCTCTCTCTCTCTCTCTCTCATATTATATATATCATTGTAACTTATCTTAAAAATATCAGATGAATTTAAAAATAATAAAATAAAGAAAAATATCAAAACATAATAGAGATTTATAAAACAAATCAAATGCACAACGTCCAATACACTTTTTGCTGTAAAACTATTCAATTTTCATAAATTCTTGAAGACCTCATATGAAAATCTCTAAGATTTGTTTCAATTGAACTTTAGTTTTTATTATCAGAGTCTGGACTACTAGTATGTGATATTGACTTCTTTTTTATTCATATATATTAGAAAAGATGTCTATGTTTGGTTGATTGATAATTTATCATCAACCGCGCTATAAGTACACAGGTATTAAAAACAAAGCGGTGGTTTTTAATAAAAAAAAAAAATGTGAAAAGGGATTTCGCTTAGGAAAATGTAGATCAAAATGACTCATGCATGATCCCTGAAAAGTATAAACTTAAATTACCCAGCCGGGTGTTGTGCAAACACTGTATATACTACAGACCCTAAA
>CAJDSM010005931.1:0-13086 GCA_903981925.1 Ostrea lurida | reverse complement strand
ACAAAACAAGAGTTGGGAAAACATGGACCCAATACACACAAGAGGTGGGATTAAGTGCATCGGGAGAATAATATCCTGTTGACCGGTCACTTCCGTTGTAAGCCCTCTGTCTTGACGAAGTGATCCGTAGTCAAAATCGGTGTATTGATTGATTGATTGATTGACTGACTTGTATGTGTTTAAACGTCCGCGAGAATTTTCAACCCATATGGAGAAGTCTCCATCCGGTGAAGGGCTGTGCTCGAGCAGGAGATATCTTCATAGTACCACAAACCTACTGAAACACGGGCCTCGGTTTGTGGTATCATCCGAAAGACCGCCCCATTTAGTCCCTTTTACCGACAGAAGCAAGGGGTACTACGGATATATTCCAATCCGGTGATCCACGGGATAAACGTGGTTATAAAGAGATTGGTTTGACAATTGCCTATGGAACACATCATATAGTATTTACCCAAGACAAGGTATACTAAAAAAAAAACTAGATCATTACACTTACCATAGAATTTACAAAATACTGCTTTTCAACATGACGTCAAACACCAGCAAACAGCAAAATATCGAACGGCAGAACAAAGATCTTGGATCGAATAAGTGAGAGAAATACTCAGTACCATTATATGCACCATCACCCGGGTGTGACCGTTCAACAGGGATACCTACCCCCTCCTAATCACCTGATCCTCACCTCTGGTGTGTCCACGGGGTCCGTGTTTGCCAACTCGTATGTTTTGTCTGTATTTGAGACTTACGAGATTTATCACTATTCGTTTATTTGCCTACATGCAGGTAATATTGGATTGTCACACAGAAACTATTGGAATTTAAATGCTGAGTTGTTAGTTGCGCTAACGTCCATGTCTTCAATAAATTAAGCCACGTGCAAAGCCAGACAAGGAAGACTGTGTAGGTGTCTATATATTTTTAAATTTGGCTGAGGGGTTATATCGAAATCGACATATGAATGAAAACCATATTATTAATAGATAAAAATGTCGAATTTTAATCACCACTAGACATTTTGTTCTCATGCAGAAAACTTTTAAATACATTGTCCTTAAGAATACCAAAACAGGTCAGCTTAACAAAGGAGCATAGCTTGTTCCCAGAGACTGCAAACAGATTGATGTAAAAACTGATCCCAAAACCACAACAATATTGTCAATGAGGAATCCAGCATCTGCTTTAATGTACAATACAATTTACAATACAGATGAGAATATTCTTGTAATAAATGCCCTATTAAAATCTAACTCTAAATCGCGTTAACATAAAACCAGTATAAAACAAACATTGATACATAATTGACATGCAAGTGCATACGTATAGAACATAAATTAAGACCTATGTTGAATCAAATTCAGATATTGTGCGTAGGAATCTGAGTTGGAGTTTACAAAAGTAATTTCTTTAGAATGTCTGGTCACTAGGACTGATATTCGTTTTCCGTTTTTGCTGAAGAAGCAACTGTCTATAATGTAAAAAGTCTCGTCTACTTTATCGCGGGAAGTGAATCACGTAAGTGTTGAGAAAACACTCGTTTCTTATGTTGTTGATAGGGAAAAAAGGTTCTGGGGATCTTCAAATAACTAGAAGATTCTTTAGAGTTCTCAGGAATCCAGTATTTGATTTTACACACTTCTGACATGATGATGCATTCACAATACGCCTTGAAGGTCGCTGCTTCTCAGCTGTCAATATTTTGTGGGGGGCCAAAGGCAGGGAGCTTTATTGTGGAAGGTCGTTTCAAAGTGTTGTTTGATGTTGGCGTCATACATCGTGAATATAAAGTGCAAACCATTCGGCACTGAATAAGCTTTTTTATACCTGGACCTAGTTGCATGAACAGTTAAGTTTAACTGACAGTTTAACCTCTAGTTAAAGGCATATTGGTGCTAACAAATCTCAATATTTTTTATTTCACAGCTAGAAATGCATTGAAATCGTTAAGATTATGATAGTATTTGTTACCAATAGGGATCTTTTTACTGTTATTCTTAGTCCAAACTAGTAAAATATTGTGTTTGTTGAATTCTTGTGCAGAGTTAAAAATTCGATTGCCCCGCCTTTATTGCATATGAACCCCCTTAGGTTTGATCTTGTTCGGAAAGCAATTCGCGCGCTGCTCAACGCAGTTACCAAGGGGCCTCAAACGACAAAACTTTCTCAAAAGATTAAAAGCACAGTGAAAATTCAAGTTTTCAATACATATGAATCTAGGAAGTTTAAATAAAATAATATACAGCAGTTCCATAGAATATATCTAAGTAAATAGAATGTGTAATTGTTCTTCAAAGTTTAGTTAACCTTGCTGGCACACTACGGCATTATGATGGCGTCATTCGGACGTTGTCGGAGTTATCATAAACGTCTCAGGGGTATTTTCTCTGGCGAGACAAACTTCATTATTTTTTACAATTTACCAACTTTTTACTCGGGTCATCAGAGGGAATGCTACTCCTGCCATGGCACCTGATCCTGCTTCGCTTTGTCGAGGGGTCCGTTGCCCAAACACTCGATTTTGTATATGTTTTTGGATTATGATTACGTTTAACACGTATGTTTAACCGTTCGCTATTTGTTTTTTAATCTTTTTAAGAACGTCAATACGCAAAAGTTTCGGCTGGCGAATATGTTAGCATAATCAGCCTTTAACGCTTATATAAATGTATGAGTTAATTTTGAAGACATTATCTTGTTAAAGTTAATTAAAGACTAACCTTCGTGCCACTGGGTCTGATTTAGGTTTATTTCTTGAAAGGGAAACGAAAATACATGGAAATAATTTTGTACATGGCAACGCTAGTCCATCTATGTTTGATATTAATGTATTGTGGCACGCGCCTATCCCTACACCCACTCTACAGGTGTAACACCCACCCTAAAAGCGGTAACCCACCATTACAATATAACCCGCCCCTACTGTGTAAACGATTGCGTAACTATTGTTCTTAAATGCACTTTACTCACTATCCGTGTAAAATATGACGAGGTGTCGTTCAAAATTCTTTAGCCATTCAAAGCGTTAGTGATATTTCCAATGCTTCAGTCCATGGCGTTACATACTGAGTAACTTACCATAACCACAAGAACTCCTACATTGCTCGAACCATCTGTATGTCAAACATGCGAACGCTTTTTACTCCAGCCATTAGTTCAACTGATATGCTGGAAAATTTAAACAAAATCAATACAGTTTCAAAACTTAAGACTGATCGATTCTAAGAGTACATTTCCTGTAGTCTTCCGGTCGTCTTCACGTTGGATACATGTCGCGTGACTTGTTGTGGAACCTACGTCACAGACAAGAATGAGTGCGTCACAGATAAGAATGATGCGGTCACAGCACAAGAACTGATTCTCACGACAAGAATGATGTACTTATTGTGATAATTTTCATAATGTTTCACAAGCTATGTCACCTGTGAACTGTATGAATTCTTACTTTTGTTTACTATCCTACTTTCCCGTTCAATGTTTCTATGCATGCACAATGCACACAATATTCATATTCATTTATAATTATTATTTGTTCTATATCTTTTAATGGTTTCTCGATATACTTGAAAACAGGGCGTTGAATAAACGTACAACTGTTTTGGTGTAACAATTCAAAAGTTTACTATCCTTTTTTAACATGGTTCAGGAAAGTACTATATACCTGGAGAGTTTGATGTACAGAATGGAATGGTAGATACTTGTACTTGATCGTACCTGGAGAGCTTGGTAGTAACTATTGAAATGGTAGTACATGTACTAGGTCTTACCTGGAGAGGTTGTTACAACTTTGAGAATTGGACAATACATGTACTAGATTCTTACCGGAGAGGGCTGGTGTACAGATTGAATTAGATACATGTATCTGTGTGCTAACATTAATGATCTTGGTATGATTGTGTGCTACTGGTTGCAACATGTGACTGTAATCAAAAGTGTTGTTTTTTTTATCTAGCGAATCAGTCATCAATACTGAAAGCAGCTTAAAGTAGTAGGCCCACGAAGCGGTGAATAATCAGCCCTGTAAAATGTCAAAATTAAAGTAAGAAAATTATTCTGCCACAAAGAATGGCTAAATGTTTTGGAGTTTAGATGGTGTATCTGAAACATTGCCCACTCAAATTACCTTATTATATATCATAAAAACGAACAGACAGGTAAAAAATAAACAGACGACTAGAAGATGCGACAGTTGATAGCAGACAGAGGACAGATCAGTGTTCTCGTCATACAAGGATGGAAAGGATTAATATCAAGGAGATAGCTGAAATTGCACATTGTACTTACGGTGAGTACTCTCCGTTGCAATTACAGGTTCTTGTTGTTCGTCGGAAAGTCGTTTGCCATCCGCTGTTAATAAAAGAATTGAAAGAATGGAAAAACACTACTTGTGATGTCGTTCATTTGTAAAGCTATTAAAAAGAAAATAATCAAATAATTATTTGTTATATTTGCTTAAACCTTTTTTTACACGTTAAATGCAAAATAGTTCTCTAACAAAGTTTTAAAAATTGTAAACTATAAAGACAAAAATAACAATAAGTATTTGAATTATTTCTTTTTTAATATCTTAACAAGTTAAGGAACACTCAATAAGTCGCGTTTTTCCATTTTTCCGGATGTTACAAATCTTTTAACAGGGAGTTGAAGAGATGTAAGGGAGGGAAAGGACCGACAACTCTGTGCAAGGATGAATTACTAAAATTCAAAAATTGGTTCGAGTTGTTCAGAGAAGCTCGAAAAATTTCCAAGTTACTACCACACACGATGACAGATAAAATAGAATAACAGAAGCCATCTGAGGTGACTCAAAGTGGCTTTAAACAGAAGTTCAAATGCATAGCAACATTATAAAAAGCGGAAGTTTCAAATTCCTAATTTCATGCAGTGTCATATTTTGCTCTCCTTCCTCTCATTGTCGCTTGCTTTACTCTCGAAACTTACATAGTTCTTTCATTATTTATGTGATATTTGGTGATTGACGCGCTTATTCTCTCAAATATTATATAATATGGTTATACTCGACTAGTGTGCATATGCATTGGATACTCTCCGTTTCGATATTTTAAGCCACCCTTGAAGTCACTCCATATTGGCCTGACTGATTATTCCCTGTTCATATAGACATTCAATTTTCATAAGCTGTCATGCGCTGAGTTTTCGCGTGCACCTGAAGCATTCGTTAAAAGTCTTTTGTAGATGTTAATACTTTCTACGTAGAGGTGCTTTTTCACAGATTGTAACATACATTATCTAGCTACACTATAGATTTTATGCTCCATTCTGTTAACTGAAGTAGTGAATATTTACTCTTTTTTACAGCAGGAGCTCTCATCCAGGAAATAGATACGTGTATCGTAATCGCAGGAGTAGAGGATCGGTTCGTCCATCACGCTCCCAGCACATGTTTTAGCCACACGGAGAACTCTCTTTGTATACCATCAGTCTCGAGAATCACTACATACATCGAGGAGAGAGACCGTTAGTAGTGATTCCGATACTTTGTTATCGTAATATAAAACAAAGAAATCACTGTTACAACATTCAAACTCATATTGTGTGTATTTTTTTACTCTTCTCAGTATTTTTAATTTATTTAAAACTTTATATTAAACAATTTTCGTGCCATTATAGTTAAACGTGTAAGAAAAAAGTTTACGCCCACAAAAGTTCTCAATCACATAAATAAATTAATAGGTTATCATTCTTTATAACCAAAATTCTAGAATTAATATTTTCTATTTATTGAGGTATTTATAAAAACGAATCGACACACTGCACGTAATATGTTATGTGTGCTGATTTTTTCTTGTCAACCTTAATTGTGTTCATATCTTGAAAGCTACCCGTCATTAGACGAAGTTTGGGCGTGTAACACGCGTGAGACAGAACGACTTACTGCCGATGAACAATGTCGTGTCTTTTTAAAATGAGTCTACTGATCGTGGTGTATGTACTGCATTTCACCAGGAAAGTACTTATATGTAGCAAAATAGTTTCTAGCCTTTATCTCTGATTAATTAAATCTCGTTCTCTACAATCGTTGTCATGTGTAACCGTTAGAGACACTCTCATCTGATCGTGCCTCCGTGCTGTTCTGACTACCAATACGTCCTGTGCTGTGGCTACTATTGATGAATGTTTCAATTTGGCATATGCTTGTTCTTGTGTTGCTTTTCATAAGAGGTGCAAATAGGTCAGAAACCTTGTGAAGTGAGTACATCGTTTCTGGGCTTTTTACTTTTGATTTGTCCTATCACACCTGGGTCCCCATCATTTCAAAGATCCGCTTGGGAGGATGACCCCTGTGAAGATGGGCTGAAAGAGGCTTCATAAGTGTCAGTTAGACCATCCACCCGTTGTCATAAAACTCGCCGAAAGAACAAATTTTTATGCTCCCACTCTTTCTCTTGTGATGGACATTAATATCACCTTTATTCTCCCACTAGGTGATGTATTTCTTAATATATGAAGAGACCTTTTATTATTCTCTCCATCTTATTTCTTGACCTACCCATCTTACTTAGAATCGTGATTCTAAGAATTTCTAGGGTCAAGCTTGATGATATTCTAGTAGGGAATTATCCATAATACTTACTCTTATTTAGAACACTTTTACTTTTCGGAAAGATCTCGAGTAGAGTTAGAGTATGCCACTCTAATAATAAAGCACAAATACCCAGTGTATGACTTGTATACCCTAATGTTGTATAATCTTCACACAAGACTCAAAGAGGCCAGCTGATATAGCACTAACCAAGAAAAGCTTCGCTATTCAAATTTGAAATCTAGACAACGAAAATGTATCATAATATCACCTAATTCCAATACTGGTAACCACCTATCCATTCTTTCTCACATCGGTAAGATCGTATTTGACATAGTATGTCTATACAATTTCAAATCTGAGATAAAACTACTCTGTATCATCAGGTAACAACCTCAATCAATGAAGCATATCCATAGCTCATTCTCTACCCCGTATGTCAATGTGAGACAAGGCACCAAAGACCTCCCATTGGCCATGTGGTTACGAAACCAATGAGTACTAGGTAGTCCGTTCCTTTCCACACCTTGTATGAAAAATCTCTAGTGCACGAAAGAAAAATATACTTGTACTCTGAACCATTTAAATAAGATAGTAACCGTTTGCTAAGATTGTTTAACACCAAAAAAAAAGTTAGTTAACCTGTATAATCAATATCTCATTCATACACTCATGATAATTTTCCAAAGTACATATTTTATCTATCGAGAAACCATTAACAAAAGTATAAGTTATAAATAGTACTAAAATATTTAACTAAATTCATATATATGTATATATATTCAGGAAAAACTTCTATCGTATTAATACCTGAATAGATTTGAGTGTGACATAGAATACTGAATATACAATTGATACGTGGATAAGTAATAGTATTAACTCAGAAATTACTAAGATCTTCATGTTTACCTGTATAGCAAAGCAGGTAACGGTAAGTTTGTGAAATCTAGATCTGAATAATAGATAGAATAATTACCATCAACATTAAGTGAGGAAAGGTAGCACTGCCTTAATATGAGTATGTGAAGATAACTAGAATGCTATGTTGAGTGACGTACATAAAGGAAAATATCCCCATGCTCTCCAGGACTCGGTAGACGTAGTACATACTGTTGTCGTATCAGACGTCTAGGTTCCACATAACGTACAAGCGCAGCATGGTATGCAGAAACGTGAAGGTACACTAGATATGCTTTAGAAACAAAGCCCAAGGACTCATCATACGCCGTATAAGGGTAGGATAGTAATTTACTACCACCAGTGCAGATCAGCGGTATAGAGATACAGTCTCTAACTGCATGCTGCTCTTTCTCTAGAGGTCTTGAGTTAAGAGGAACAATGAAGTAAATCCAGACTTTTTAGTTAATAACTCAGCTCTCACAGGAGTGTGTTCGAGTAAGAATTCTACAGGTGAGAGGTAGAGTCGCTTTAAACTAGCTCTCTAGCGAATGTAGGGGTAAAGAATGCTTACAAAGCACCTCGAGCATCTCGTATGTATGAGAAATTACTAGTAAGCTAATGTGTTGAGAAATCGCTAATGCGTAAGGCTCTTTATAGTCACGACACAACTGATTTATTTAATGGCTTTATTAATCTACGAGATTTATAGTAAAAAGTGGCATAATTATAAAGTTCACTGAACTGTTGTAGACCCTATATAGTGTTCTCTACACTAACCATGAAGGGAGATGTTGTTAAATATGTCATTTGTAGAATCGGACTAGAGGTTACAGCATTCTCAGCAGGGCATATGTGTTTATTATGTCATTTGTATGGGAGTTGTTAAAATTTCGGATGCATCTCGTATGTTTACTTATGTCCTCTGCTGTTCCGTCTGTAAAATAGACACCATTAACAATACTCACATGATCCGTAGGTGACTGGTATCCTTAGCTCTCGTCCTATCTTTTTAGACAAGTATACATAATCAATAGATAATTATTTCTTGATTTTGTTAGCTTTCGAGTTTTTCTCTCTTCCTTTTCAAGAATAACTAAATCGGACCCAGTGGCACGAAGGTTAAGCCTATTAATTAACTTTATGTAGATACAAGACTATCTTTCCAATATAATGCTAAACTCGACCTACAATTTTGTAAACTCATCCAACGCTGCATGACTAGAGTCAGATCATATTATCTAAAACATATTTATCACCTCAGCCATAGGCAAATACTTATTATGACCCACGTTATTGACTGTATATAATAGAAGATTAATACATAATAGATATAGAACAGAAATGTATAAATTGCAGTAATTGATCTGCTTAGACTTGGCTAACATTTCGTGATATTAACCTTGTCTTAAATACATTAATCCAAAATATAATCTACAAGTATTCGATTTGGTGTTGTTGGTCCAGAACACGGACAGCGTCAACGTGACAAAGAAAAGCCACCCAGAGGGACTTAAGGCTCGGCTCATGTACGAAGCGTACTAATAACATGGTGCTTGCTCATAGAAACTGAAGAGCCCGACGTAAAAATGCGGGTCTGTATATTGTTTTAAATAGCAATCGTGAATTGACCTGAGCTGATGTCGTACTGGACACACAGGCAGGCGCGTAGAAAAACCCTGACGACCGCTAAGAAAAGTGGATAAAGAAGTAAAAATGACAGACGACTGTGACACGAGCGAATGGGCAGATAGTTTGATTTAAATAATTGCTTTTTTTGATGTGCGGGCTCAAGGTTAACATGAAGCGCTGGCAAAGGAGGGAGAATACAGTTATTCTATTATATGTAGAGTTATACCTTTTCTAATATCATGCATGTTTTGTAAGCATTCTAAGTAATATATTCTTTTATCTCTTGGTAATAATGCATTCAGCGTAGAATCCTGTATGTATCTCGCAAATAAACACGATGGAAGTCTCTCTCTCGTGTTAAAACTAATTAATCCATTTTAGTGACAATTTAAAAAGTATATATTTCTCTGTGCTTAGACGTACTCTACATTTGTGTTAACTAGCACCGTAGATTGACGCATTTTCCTTCTCTTAAAATTATGCCATATCCCGGAACACATTGTATCTGATCTCAGTGCGCTCGCCAGATTGATTTTAATCAAAAGAGACGGTGTGGTCCTCCAATACACGTCATTTTTAATACACTGCCTAAACCTGTCACGCAGAATCTCCAAACTGGGACGTTTTTATGATTTTTATTATGATCCTGACTAATGGTCTCCTTCATGTACTGAATAATAACCAAGTTCAGAAAAGTCCATTTAACGTGTAATTACATATATGTACTATCATTAATCTACGATTTTCATATAGAATCTAGTTTCGTAAAGTAGACACAGTTAGCATACCAAATAATTAATATGTTTGATTTAATGTGTAGACAACTATGATAGGCGTCGCTTGAGGACGGCAAAGATTAAAGTAGCTGATGTGTAAAGACATCAGGATATTGTAAAGACATCATTAATTGTCATCAGTTGATACATAGACTACCATAGGTGGTATAATATAAAACAGAGCCTTATCTCCATGATAGATGGCTCAGCATGTTTTAGCCCTTCCTATTATTCGACACTCAGTGTGCTATTCAACGACACGATCTACTCCATATCACAGTGTCTGAACGCACAATCCCCATCTCCACAATTGAATAGGGAGAGTGCTCCAGTCCTTTATGGCACTGCTCCGACAAATATTAATTAGTAACGAAAAATCGCAGCATTCTCTTTAACAAGTTGTGCTTATTCTAGTAGGAACAGCACATCTGAGCAGAATATCTTCCGGATATTGTAATGATCAGAAATTTGTGTGCGATTCAAATTGCCAATCATGAGTCGGATTCTGAGAAGAGTACTGCTGACTTCTAGTTAATTTGGAGCCACAAATAATGCAGGAATCCCATTATTTTTACATACCTATAGGATCGAAACGAAATTCACTATTAAAATACATGTTTACTTAATCTTTCAACAGCCAAGTACCGATTAATCCTATTACACCGCTCGATAACGCTAGTACTCCTCCGGAAGACTTAGATTAGTTTGTGAACATTTAGATAGAGAGAGTGTGATGTCCTTTCCCCCCAACGTCTCAAGGGAAATTGCGTGGAAAAAGCCACAATATTACGGAGGATTCCTAAGTTGTGATCACACGGATCACTTGTCTATTCTGAATGTACTTTGTTAAACATACGCGACTTCACAAGTTCTACGCGATAAGACGTTATTGTCGGGCTACATTTGGAGCCTCTTGTCTCTAAACATTGATCTATAAATTATTATTGTAATTGTTCATATATCGTATGCACTTAGATGACAATTACGTCAAAATATTATATATCAATGTTGTTCTTACTGGTTTTAATATACGCTTAAGCTAGTGAGCAGTAGGTATAAGTTTATTTTTATAAAATAGGCATTATAAATCTAGATGATTCTTTCACACTATTTATCTTATCTTATGCTCATATATGATATCAATAATTATAGACTCTGCCTAATGCATTGAGATCGTTTCTTAAATTAGATCTAATATTTAGAATTTTAATCGCACCTGTAAAGTAGTCGACGTTTTTCTGGTGATCCAAGTATCTAATCGCATCCACATTAACTATGTACGTGCCCTTACCCTTCTATTCATGGGATCAAAACTAATGTTCCCTTTTTCTACTCAGTCCAGTTTTTCAGGTCTAATGTCCTTACGGTACAGACATTATATATACAACGTCTGCATGAGAAAGACAAATGTATAAGTGGACTTTTTCATTCGACCCTGTTTTAACTCTATCATATTTAACTAAAATAATACGATTTCTACCAAATTTGCCGATATAGTTCGAGTTTCCTGACGTCGCAAACCGATATTTACCACAAGGCGTAATAGTTATTAAAATTACAATTGCAAGACACCCAGACTGGCTCTATACGTTGTCGCTGCTTTGTTCGCACTTGCTGGTGCAAAGCTCAGATTTTATAAAGCATTTGGTTTGTTTGATAGGCTGGACATTAAACGCGGTTCACAAAACGCTGAACTATCTCGAGCTTTTTCTGTAAGTCAAATAATATTCCTCATTTCCTGTAGTGACTTGTCCACGTATCCGTTACTCCTGAGTCCAGTGTTAAAGGGAAATATATCGACGGTACTCAATGTGCAGTATAATCTCTATGTCCTCCAAGTAGTATATGCATTCATCAAAAAACAAGTCGTTTTGTGCGAGAGTGCTAACACCGGTGACCGCCTGCGACACACCAGATGAGTGGGATTACCAGTGATATGGTATTCCGGTTAGGTATCCCTGTTGAACGGTACACCGCGGTTGCATGTGCAATATAAATTGGCACTGTATTTTCTCAGAGCTTATTCGATTACGCAAATCTTGTTCTGCTGTGTCATTATTTTTAGCTGATTTTGCTGGTGTTGTCTGAACCAGTCATGTTGAATAGCGTCTATTCGTATTCCTGTGTCATGTGTTCAGACACCTGTCGCTAAGACTTCTCTGTTTGTTATTTAGCTGCCATCTATACGTCTCTGTCTTTGGTATCTATATGAGTGTTCCATAGCAATGTCAACCTTTCTTTATTACCCACGTTTATCCCTGAGGATCCGGATTGATATATCCGTAGTACCCCCTTGTTGGTCGTAAAAGCCGACTAAATGGGCGGGTCTTTCGGTATGATACACAAAACCGAGCCCACGTGTTACAGTAGGTGTGGTACTATGAAGATATCTCCCTTGCTCGCGAGCACAGCCCTTCACCGGCATGGAGACTTCTCCATATGGTGAAAAATTCTCGCGGGACGTTAAACAATATACAGTCAGTCAATCAATCAATCAATCAATACACCCGATTTTTGACCACGGATCACTGTCAGACAGAGGCTTTACAACGAGTGACCGGTCAACCAGATATATGTCTCCCGTAGCACTTAACCCACCTCATGTGTGTGTTATTCAAGGTCCTCATCGTTCCCAAACTCTTGTTTTGTATTCTGTTCGGACTTACGGAGATGATAACGTTTCGTTATCTTTATCCTTTTTATGAGGTTTCCTTAACTAATGCAACAGTTGGACTGTAAGATTTGTTCATAGCACTGCTTATTTCTTGTAATGAAATAGGCCAATAATGTCTTGTGGAGAGGAGTTTCTCTCAAAAGTCAGTTTTCAAAGGAAAGGTGCACTCTTTTCCGAATCCCTCTTCGAAAAGTAAGAATGTCAAAGTGCTCTTTGCGCTTTAATTTCATTCTGACTCAAGACATTTTTCTCACAAACTGAATAAAGACGTTCAATCATATCTAAATTCAATGTTGCACTGGTTATTTTGTAAACGTTTCTGATTTACATAAAGATTATATTTATACACCAATATAACGGCGATGGTGATTCATGGCGGAAAATTAACTATTCACTGAGAGGGAAGACCACGCTATTTGAAGGGAGGTACCAGAGCTACAGCCTTTGTGTCCGGGGCCGGGATACAAAAAGCCAACGCAGTCTATGATGGGTAGATATTTATTTCATATATTGACTCAATGATCCATCACTAACATAATGTGTTCATATCCTGTCATAACAAT
>CAJDSM010005930.1:0-10590 GCA_903981925.1 Ostrea lurida | reverse complement strand
GGGAGAGAGATGTTAGATATGTTCTATCATTAGCTAAAAAAATAAATTAATAAATAATTGTATCCAATACATAATAATATATAGGTAAGAAAAACATATACATTCAATCAATGATATAATGATAAAACAAACCACATGAACTATATGTTGTATGATAAATATGCAGTCTATAGCATACTGTACATGTGTTTCTGTAAAGTATGCTAAATGTATATACAACTGTACAAGTATTTCCATGGAGTTTTTTTTTTCTAAAATGCACAGTATGTGCAAAAAAGAAAAAAAAAAACTATATTTTTTTATTAGCACTGTAACGACATCATGGATTACGGGCTACATGCATGGCTTCAAAATTTTAGGGCACGAGGAAACATATACCTGCAATTAACAAACACCCTAAAAATCTATGCATTAAAACAAACACGGACGGTGTAACCCCTTGTCAAACACAGTATTTTATTAGCAATTGTAACGACATCCAGGATTATGAGTGTACATGTATGGCTTCAGGATTACGAGCACAAGGAATACATATATACCTGCAATTAACAACACCCTAAAAGATGCATTTAAACAAACACGGGCAGCATCTGTAAAATTAATGTACATGTAGCTAACGCTTTCTCTTGGATTCCGATGTTCAATGCAAAGAAAAAAGCTGATGCTGACGCGGTGACGTCGCACCGCACGTGACGACGCTGACGACGGTGACCGCACGGTCGCCGTGACCGCAAAACTGTGACCGGTGACCGCACGGAAAAAATGGTAAAGTAGACCGTTTCAGGGACTGTATCTGGTGGGTAAGCTTGTCATATTATCTGTGGGTAAGCTTGTCTTATTATCTGTGGGGTAAGCTTGTCATGTTATATGGTGGGTAGCTGTCATTGTTTGGTGGGTTATGCTTGTCATATTATCTGGTGGGTAAGCTGTCTTATATCTGGTGGGTAAGCTTGTCATGTTATATGGTGGGTAAGCTTGCATTATTTTGGTGGGTAAGCTTGTCATGTTATTTGTGGGTAACTTGTCATGTTATTTGGTGGAAAAGTTTTTCATTATTTGGTGGTAAGTTTGTCATGTTATTTGGTGGGTAAGCTTGTCATGTTATTTGGGTGATAAGCTTGTCATTACTTGGTAATTAAGCTTGTCATTATTTGGTGGATAAGTGTGTCATTAATTTGGTGGATAGCTTGTCATGTTATTTGTGGATAAGCTTGTCATGTAATTTGGTGGGTAAGCTGTCTGTTATTGTTAAGTTGCAATTGTGGTAAAGCTTGTCATGTTATTTGGTGGTAAGCTTGTCATGTTATTTGGTGGTAAGCCTTGTCATTATTTGGTGGGTAAGCTTGTCATGTTTATTTGGTAAGCTAAGCTTGTCATATTATCTGGTGGTTAAGCTTGTCATGTTATTTGGTGGGTAGTTTGTCATGTTATTTGGTGAGTAAGCTTGTCATATTATCTGATGGGTAAGCTTGTCATGTTATGGTGGGTAAGCCTTGTCATGTTATTGGTGGATAAGCTTGTCATTATTTGGTGGGTAAGCTTGTCATTATTTGGTGGGTAAGCTTGTCATGTTATTGGTGGTAAGCTTGTCAATTATTTGGTGGGTTAGTTTGTCATGTTAATGGTGGGTAAGCTTGTCATTGTTATTTGGTGGGTAAGCTTGTCATGTTAAGTTGTTTGGTGGGTATATGGCTTGTCATCGTTATTTGGTAGTAAGCTTATGTCATATTATCTGGTGGGTAAGCTTGTCATCTTATCTGGTGAGTAAGCTTGTCATGTTATCTGGTAGGTATGCTTGTCATGTTATTTGGTGGATCTGTTTGTCTTATTATTATACCCCCCAAAAACAAGTTGGGGGGGGGGGGGTATATAGGAATCACTCTGTCACCTCTCCATCTCTCTGTCTGTCCGTTTGTCCCTTTTACATTGTCTTCGCAACTCCTCCTAAACCTTTTGTGGGATTTTGATGAAACTTGGTACTAAGAAAGATCACAATGTGGAGATATGCTGTCTGATGTATTTTAAAGGAGTGAGGGCCCTTGTACCAGGGTTTTTTATGTGCATAATACTTTGTCTTTGCAACTCCTCCTAAACCCTTTGGAGGATTTTGATGAAACTTTGTACAAAGAAAGATCATGTGCATATTACAAGGGAATGCTGTCCGATGTTTTTTAAAGGAGTTAGGGCCCTTGGACTTTGGATTTTCTGTGCAAATTACTTTGTCTTTGCAACTCCTCCTTAACCCTTAACTCCCAATGTTTTTAAAGGAGTTAGAGTCCCTGGGTCCATAATATATGCGGGCGTATAATGTACCAGCTTGGCGGTGCCCTATTTTTGACAGCAAAGATATACGCAATACATGTAATGATACTAAAAAAAAACTGCATAAACAGTATATTATGGCATCAATTGTTGCTAGCAATTTCTGTTTATTTCAGAGTGTTAGACAAAAGTCCTGATGGGACTCCATACATTGTCATGTGTTTCCTGTGTCGCACGATCGAAGCTCTCGGGTGTTCGATGTTTGTGACAGCCAGTTTTGCCATTATTGCCAGTGTGTTTCCTAATAATGTAGCAACTGTGTTTGTAAGTATAAATGTTATGAATGTTCTTAAGAACATGATACAATATGTAGAATAAGATGCACATACCGGTACTTGGTGGATATTAATATTATGTGATTGTCATCACTTGATGGATTATTTCTGTTTAGGGTGTGTTGGAGACCTTCAGTGGACTGGGTCTCATAGCTGGACCAGCTGTGGGCGGTGCTCTTTATCAGGTAATGTGGGCAGTGATGTTTTTCACTCCGTCATTCCGTCCGTCCTGCATTTTCATAACATATTTCTCAGCAACATATATCACAGGTCACTAATATTTTGCATGAAGCTTCATATAGGTTTGATTTGTTGTGGTATGCATTTTTAGATTCATCAGACATCTATTTCCTGTTTGCCGAGAACTTGGAATTTTTCATAATAATGAAATATGTATTGCTTATATACAACATTTTTTTGTGAATTTTTCTCAGTGACTATGTATCACAGACTACTACAGTCCCTGAAACGTTCTACTTTACCAACACGCACGGTGACCGCACGCAGAACGCACGGTGACCGTACGGTGACTGCAATTTGGTGATGCTGACCGGTGACCGCACGCTAACCGCGACCGGACCGCAATGTGAACGGTGACCGACCGCTGACCGCACGGTGACCGACCACTGACCGCACGCTGAACGCAATATGAATTAATCATTCGGAATGTTTCGGAATTTTTTCCACTGGGTTAGATATGTTCTATCATATTAGCTAAAAAAATAAATTAAATAAATAATTGTATCAATACATAATAATATATAGGTAAGAAAAAAACATATACATTCAATCAATGGATATAAATGATAAAACAAACCACATGATACTATATGTTGTATGAAAATATGCAGTCTATAAGCATACTGTACATGTGTTTCTGTAAAGTATGCTAAATGTATATACAACCGTACAAGTATTTCTCATGGAGATTATTTTTTTTCTAAATGCACAGTATGTGCAAAAAAGAAAAAAAAAAACTATATTTTTTTTATTAGCACTGTAACGACATCCAGGATTACGGGCGTACATGCATGGCTTCAAAATTTTAGGGCACGAGGAATACTATACCTGCAATTAACAAACACCCCTAAAATCTATGCATTAAACAAACATGGACGGTGTACCCCTTGTCAACACAGTATTTTTTATTAGCAATTGTAACGACATCCAGGATTACGAGTGTACATGTATGGCTTCAGGATTTACGAGCACAAGGAATACATATATACCTGCAATTAACAAACACCCCTAAAAGATGCATTAAACAAACACGGGCAGCATCTGTAAAATTAATGTACATGTAGCTACGCTTTCTCTTTGGAGTTCCGAATGTCAATGCAAAGAAAAAAAGCCTGATTGCTGACCGCACGGTGACCGACCGCTGACCGCACGGTAACCGCTGACCGCGAACGGTGACCGCACGCTGACCGCAAAACTGTGACCGGTGACCGCACGGAGACCGCACGGTGACCGCACGGAAAAATGGTAAAGTAGACCGTTTCAGGGACTGTGATATTTTGTATGAAGCTTTATATAGGTTTGGTGTATGGTGGGATTCTCTTTTAGAGATTCATTGGACGTCTATATATACATGTATATAAGTTTTAGTTTGACGAGGATATGGAATTATGTACAACCAGACTGACAGCTGTAATAAGCTCAAAGCAAGTGAGCAATTGGCTTTGAGACAGATTTCTTGTTTGTCCTGCAGGAATTTTATTCAAAACTGAATTCTTCACCTGAAGAAGGTGGATTGAAAAATCAACCAATGTTGGTCCAATTCTATTTTTATCTGATTTTCCTGAACATTGAAGGGATGGTGGGTGCCAATTGGGACTTTGCATTATTTTTCCTAGAGATATTCAAATCTTATTATTATCCTTAAGAATAATACAGTCATTTTCACTGGTTCAGGGCTGGTCACATGAAGGGAGATAATTTGTGATGTCTCATGCGCGGGGTGACAACTGTGTTGTTTCCCTGTAGATGATAATGGCGCAAAAACACGTTGCGAAATGTTTACTTTTGACGTTGTGTTTTTGCCTCATTCTATTATGACGTCACGATCGAAAACTTTCCGTCTCGTTTTTGTAGAAAAAGTTGTTACAATCTTGATGATGTTTTACATTAAAAAATCAAGTCAAGAAATGTTTTCAAGATTTTTTTTTTTTTTTTTACTTTTTTGATTCAAGATAATTTTTTTTTTCTTTTTAGATTCTTCAGGATAATAAAACTATTATAGACAGTTTAGCGGGGAGACATCACAAATTATCAGGTCTTATAGGTGACCTCGGGTGATAACCCTACTTTGACCTGATAATTTGTGATATTGTCTCCCCACTAAACAGTCCATAATTGTATATCATCATTGCTATGAAATCTTTTGAGTATGCTGTTTTTTCTAGTCCAGTTTGCCTAATAGGCCTTTATGCTTATAAATGATGTGATTACTTTTCAGTTGGGTGGATTTGGTTTACCGTTCTTTGTGGTTGGGTCTATAACAGTACTTAATGGAGCAACTGCGTATTTCGTGATAGGGCATATCGATGGTATGTTCATTTGTACATGCATATATATCTCAACTCCCCAGACATGCAGGCTTAAGTGAGCTTTTTAGATCAATTTGCCACATTTCTGTCACATGGCCTTAAGTTTATTAAATTATCTTTTAAAAAACCTGAGCCAAAGATTCCTCTGAGTTTGGACCTTCTCTTCCCAAGTATGTCCATTATTTGTTGCTGAGGAACTGCACATCCAGTTTCATCCCGTTTTGGTACAAAGCAGCAGACTGGTCATGGTAGCTCAGTGGTTAGAGCGTTCGCTTTGCAACTGTGAGGTGACGTGAGTTCGAACCCCAAACATGCTATGGCTGTGTCAAACCTAAGATGTGAAAATAGGTTGTACTTTGGGTAATCACTTCTTCTCCAAGCGCTCAACATTTCAAAGTGAGAATCACAGGTCATTCGGAACCTTAAAAATGGATAACAGGACCTCTAAACTTATATCAAGGTCAAGTGACCTTGCAGATCTCAGATCATGGAAAATCTGAATTTGAATTCAATTATCTCAGGAATTACTGTACGGATTTTGATCAGGTTTTCACGAGCATATTTAAGAAAATAAGTTTGGTGATACTAGCTTGTGTGTAAAACTTCAGTGGCTTATCTTTAAAACAAACAAAATCAATCAATTGGTACAAAGCATCTTTGGTTAATTTAAAAGGAAATTTTAAAGGGGTGAAAATTGGCCCTGTAAAAGGGTCAAAATTAAAGTGAAGTTTCAACAAATTATTTTCTGCACAAATGATAGTCTATGCATGATAGTTTATCAGGATGGTAAAATTGTTGGAGTTTTGCATTGGTGTATGTAAGATCTAATGCCCCAAACATCATGAAATTTCACAAGATACATGAATTTGCTTAAATTTAAATCACCACAATTTTTTGCAAATTCGATATAGAGCACAGATCTGGACCAAGAAGATGTCATCAAAATTCTAACCTTCCTGGCATCTGATGCATATTTAAACTGACAAAAAACAAAATTGGTTCAAGCATATACTCTATATGATTTTTGGACATTTCATCACAAAAATGGGGAAATTTAAGCACTATCAATAATTTCTTGAAATTTCACTTTAATTTTTACCATTTTACAGGGCTGTTTTCACCCTTCGTGGGCCTACTTTTTTGCTTCCAAGGGGAAATAATAAGTAGAAAAAAATCTTTATGTGAAAGGTTATTTAAAGGGAAATAATGGTTTACATAGAAATGCTATAGAAAACTTCAAAGATGGGCGTACATTGATATGAGCTCTTCTGTTTAGGAGGTGTATTAGTGGAACTTTGAATGCTGAAGTGGGACAGAGTTGAATCTTATCTAATAAGAAACCTCAGAATTATTCAAGCATATGATGACATTCACCAATGAAATGTTGACAGCTTTCTGGTTTACCAGCCAGTAATTAACATTGATCAACAAAATTAAGACTATTGGAAATCAAATTGTATAGTGTACTTTCAGATTCTCCGAGAGCGAGATCCAAATCCCTACTTTTCCTTCTCAGGAGTCCATTTACATGGTCCATTGCCTTATGTTTAATATCCGGGAGTTTCTCTCTGGGCTTTCTGGATCCAACTTTAGCTCTACATGTTAATAAGCTACCAGAGGTTCGAGTTGTAATAGAATGAGATTGTGTGTATATATGTGTGCTATATTTATAAATCCTTTTGTTTATGACCTGATTGTATGTTCTAGTTAAAAGACAAAACCGCATTGATTGGACTGATGTTCCTGATAGCAGGTGGACTCTACAGTTTCACTGCACCGCTGTATGGATATATTGTTGACAAAAAGGTAGGATTTGTTGTTGTTTTGTTGGGTTTTTTTTTTTACATGTATGCCTTAGGAATCGTCTGTCTAAACTTTAACCTCGGTCATGTCTTTTAAGTGGTAGACATTTCATATTTTGCAGCTATGTCTATTTCTTGTGGTAAGACCTTTTTATCGATGTCAAAATTTTTGACCTGGTGACTTTAACATTAGGTTGTAAGGGACTTTAATGAATATTTTAAGGTATGTTTGGACACATACATGTTAGGAAAATATGTAAGGAATTTTTAGATATTAGATTTATGGCTTGGCGATGCAGGAATAGAACGGCGCAACTTTTTGTGCGCCGTAAATTAAAGGTTTTTATTAGGGGTGGATCTGTAGCTCTCTGATCAGTCCCAATATTTTTTCAGAGAGCTACAGTTCTGCAGCTAGCATTTACTTGGCCATAGCTATTAAAAAAATTCTTGTTGAAAACCTTAAATTTTTAGTAAAATTTTATCACTTTGAAATAAATTCTAACAAGTGACAGAATTTCCAAAAAGATCTTGAACTTAGTTCCACTTGTCATTTAAACCTGTATACTGATTATATAAATGCCCATGGGAGAGCATTTCTCAGCCCTCAAGTTTCATGTTACATTTATGGTCAGTTATGTATGTAGAGCACTGCAGCGTAATGTATTTGTCTCTGTTCAGGATCATGGATGGCCGTGGGAGGTTTATGTATGTAGGTATGATAGGAGCACTGGCAGCATCATGTATTTGTCTCTGTTCATGATCATGATGGCCGTTGGGAGGTTTTATTATGTAGGTATTGTAGGCAGCTGCAGCATAATGTATTTGTCTCTGTTCAGGATCATGATGGCGTGGGAGGTTATGTATGTTGGTATTGTAAGGCACTGCAGCATCATGTATTTGTCTCTGTTCAGGATCATGATGGCCGTGGGAGGTTTATGTATGGTAGGTATTGTAGAGCACTGCCAGCATAATGTATTTGTCTCTGTCAGGATCATGATGGCCGTGGATGTTTATGTATGTTGGTATTGTAGAGCACTGCAGCATAATGTATTTGTCTCTGTTCAGGATCATGATGGCCGTGGAGTTTATGTATGTAGGTATTGTAGAGCACTGCAGATAATGTATTTGTCTCTGTTCAGGATCATGATGGCCGTGGGAGGTTTTATGTATGTTGGTATTGTAGAGCACTGCAGCATAATGTATTTGTCTCTGTTCAGGATCATGTGGTCGTGGAGGTTTTATGTATGTAGGTATTGTGAAGCACTGCAGCGTATGTATTTGTCTCTGTTCAGATATCATGATGGTCGTGGGAAGTTTTATGTATGTAAGGTATTGTAGAGCACTGCAGCGTAATGATATTGTCTCTGTTCAGGATCATGATGGTCGTGGGAGGTTTTATGTATGTTGGTATTGTAGAGCACTGCAGCGTAATGTATTTGTCTCTGTTAGGATCATGTTTGGTCGTGGGAGGTTTTATGTATGTAGGTATTGTAGATCACTGCAGCGTAATGTATTTGTCTGTGTTCAGGGTTGTGTGAAGATCATGATGCCGTGGGAGGTTTTATGTATGTAGGTATTGTAGAGCACTGCAGCGTAATGTATTTGTCTCTGTTCAGGGTTGTGTGAAGATCATGATGGCTGTGGGAGGTTTTCTAGCGACCATTGCTTACTTACTGATGGGGCCCACGCCTTTAATTCCACAGTTACCTTTGTAAGTATGTCTGCATCATGCATGTTCAATACCAACGTATTGATAATTTTGTGTGGTTAAATAATACCCAAAATGCCGTTACCTCACTCTACCCTGAATTTTGAAATATTGAGTCAAGATATATTTTCATTTCAAAAGTCTTATCAGAATATTGTTGCTCAATACTACTTTACATGAATTATATTTGATTCTTTACCTCTCTACATCACAATGTAGGATATTTCATGAGACACTTCTATTGATAGTGAACTCTGGTCAGTCATTTTGGCTTTGGCATTGATGGGAATAGGACTAGGATGTGCACTCATGCCGACTTTCCGGGGCCTGTTAGATTCCGCAAAGTAAGGCATTGCAACAGACAAGTACTAAGTCTTTCTCTGAATGTAACGCCATACAGCATGTGTCCATGAATACATTTCTTATTAACAGAGCTCTTGGAATGGAAGAAAATATGGATACGAATGGCATTGTTTCAGGCTTCTTCAACTCCTGCTTCTCCCTCGGGTATTGACAGCTTTAGCGTATCTTCTGCTTGTTTCATTCTGCCGTATGTTTTGTTTGATAAAGAGGCCAGTGGTATTGAATAGTTGTAATGCAGAATATTTGTAATCTATTTTCAGGGCATTCTTAGGTCCCACTGTTGGGGGTGTTCTGGTGGACAAATTTGGTTTTAACTGGGCAGCAACAGGTTGTGCAGGATTCATATCAACCTCAGTAAGTCAGCACAAGTACTTTGTATGAAAAAGCTAGTAAGAACCAGACTGAGTATGTATTGAATGTATAGTTCAGTAATTATGCCGCTACTCCCCAAAGGAGGGGTATACTGTTTTACCCGTCTGTCCGTCCGAAACAAATATTTTCGTCACACTTTTCTTTGAAACTGCATATCACAGCCACTTGATATTTGGTAAATCATTTCATCTAGGGTTCCTATACTGCACTTATCGAATTCAGACCTTTTGCTTGTCAACTTCCTGTTATCTGACTTGGTCAATATTTCAGTCCGTCTGAAACAAATATTTTCGTCACGCTTTTCTCTGAAACTGCATATCACAGCCACTTGATATTTGGTAAATCATTTCATCTAGGGTTCCTATGCTGCACTTATCGGATTCAGACCTTGTGCTTGTCAACTTCCTGTTGCCCGACTTTATCAATATTTTTGAGTTGTATTGTGGAATCAATATTTTTGGCACACTTTTCTCTGAAACTGCGTATCACAGCCACTTGATATGTGGTGTATCATTTCATTTAGGGGTCCCATACTGCGCTAATACCTAATCCAGACCTTTTGCATGTCAACTTCCTGTGACATAGTCAACATTTCCGTTTGTCCCTCCAAAACAAATATTTTCAAAAATACAATAATATTCTAGCACCTAGAGACATGTAGTGATCAAATAGCAGGACCTGACATATTGTTGAGTGGATATAAATGCTTCAGTAAAATGCCTACCAGGTGGCTCAGGTGAGCAGTGTGGCCTCAGGGCCTCTTATTGAATTTCCATTTCATCACCTGGCAAGTACCTATAACAAATTACTTAAGGAATTACTCTAATTTGGGGGCATATTATACAAGTATAACCTGGTTTGGGTCAGTTTACGCTTTATAATCCATGAAGCGGATTATAAAAAAGCGTAAACTGAATCAAACCAGGTTATACTCGTATAATATGCCCCCAAATTAAGAGTCATTTCATTTTATTTTATTTAGGTAAAAATATCACAGAATGTCATGATCATAAACGTAAAATCACAAAATGAAACTTGACATAATCTATGGCACTATGCAATTATAATGATTAAAGTATGGTTAACATGACATATAATGATATGATAACCTAAGGATAACCCATTAAAGCTAAAATCAGCTTTATTTCCAATGGTGTCCTTACTACAAATAAGGCCACGTAAAATAAATTGTCTGGTTC
>CAJDSM010005922.1:0-10671 GCA_903981925.1 Ostrea lurida | reverse complement strand
TCTCGCTGGGGCAATAAATAAAAATTAATAGAGCATCTAGCATACAGAATAAAAATGCATATCAGATGTACCTGAATTACAAACTTAATCATCAAAATTGCGATAAAATGAAATGAAATATCTTGAAATAATCTCGATGAAGAAATATGGATTGATGAATCCCCCTACTATATCACAGTCAGTTCCATAGTCTTCTAATTCCCAATAATATATAAGGGGGTGATCATTTAGCAACTTTTTCCTTCCTTATCTTCATCCTCATATACAAGAGAAGTAGTATAGATTAAAATCATTCGTCTGTTTTATAGTAGTCTCTGACATGGGCGTAGGAGCATGGGGGGCAAGTGCCCCCTCCACTTTCAAAAGGGGGGTGGGCAAAAGTATGTTTTGCCTCCCCCCTCACTTTTAGTGATTTATAAAGGTTTTAAAATTTGCGCCCCCCCCCCTTTCAAAATCAGTCTGGGGATATCTTTAGGACATTCTCCAGATTTTGATTCCGTGTTTATTTTCGTTGTAATCAATCTTGCCTTGCTTTTGACCAATTCTGGTTGACGCGAAAGTCCACTAAATGCATTGATCGATTATTTGTTTGTTTTTTGTCAGTCTTTCGAATGGGCGTATTACACGTATGTGATGGCGCTGTCCGTCCGGGTCATAACGTCTGACACACTCTGTACATTTAAATTTCACAAAATTGTTGCCCTGGACCTAAGGAATTGTTATGACCTTTAGCGAAGGTTACTGGTCAAAGGTCAAAGTCACTATACACAAAATGGTTTAAACCTTGTCCGGGTCATATCTTTTTACTGAGTGCACGAATTGGAATGCTATTTCTTAGAATTGTTGGTTTTGACCCAAGGAAGTGTCATGACCTTAAACAAAGGTCAAGGTAACAATGTACATTGTGGTTTTAACATTGCACGGGCCATAGCTTTTCAACGAGTACAGAGATTTGAATAATATTCCAGATTTTTGCCCTGAGCTAAAGAGTGTGTCACGACCTTGAGACAAGGGTATTAGTTAGAGGCCAAGGCCACAATACACACACTGGTTTCAACATCGTCTGGGCCATAGCTTTTCACTGAGTTTATGGATTTGAAAAATATATCTCATAAATGTTTCCCTGGATCCAAGAAAGTGTCATGGCCCTGGTCAAAGGTGAAGTTTACAATAAACAGTGATTTTATCCCTGTTTGGGCCATAACTTTTCACCGAGTGTATGGACTGGAATAATATTTCATAGAACTGTTGGTAAATGTCAAGACCTTTAGCCATGATCGCTGGTCAAGGTCACATTGCACATAGTGCTTTTAGAATTGTCTGGGCCTTAACATTTAATTGAGTGCATTAATTGGAATATTATTTCCCCAAATTATTGCCTAGATCTAAGGATGTGTCATGACCTTGAGTCAAGGTCAAAGATCAAGGTCACAATGCACATAGTAGTTTTACTATTGTTTGGGTCATGATGGACTTATAATGCTACGTTGGCGTTGCCCTTGTTCACTCATATTGAGACGTCAACAATGCCGGTGAAGGGCTTCAAATTTAGACCTATGCTTAGCACTTATGGATTTTAGCAGTGAGGGTTCTTTTCATGCCACACCTGCTGCGGGTCCTCCGTTTTAAATGTTATATCCGAAAGACCCATGATTCTCACTTCTAAATGCCGAGCTATGGCAAAGGAGCAATCACTAGTCTATTTTAAAGTCTTAATTTTGACGAGGCCATTCCGAGCATGGGGCTCGAACTCCCAATCCCCCAATCACGAGGGGAGAGCGCAGGATATAGTACTAACTTTTATTAAACAATCTTAATATGCTGCATTTTATTCAAGGAATTTGAGGTGCATCAACATGTGAGTGACTACGTTTTCAAATGTACAAGTAGTGTTGCAATAAAAACATGCACCCATAATGCAATGATATTCTCTAAAATAGATAAAAGATTGCAATCTGATACGATCCCAAATTTACAGAAAACCATAGGCGGATTTAGAGGGGCCACCTATCCCCCTTTCATGTCCAAAATTATTATTATGTATAGAAGTATACATGTAACTAACTAAATCCAAGCCTAAATCCAGAGATCTGGGGGTTTCGCCCCTGGGCCCACTTGAACTCTATACCATACATCTAGCCTATTGTCCCTCTTCAAAAGACACCCCCCCCCTTTCGACAAACTTGGATTCTTTCACTGATTACGGTTTTACAAATTCCCCTAATAAACCTTATCCATCCATTGGTCGTTCAAAATAGACGTCTTTATCATTTTCTGCTGCATTTTCCACATTAAGAGTTATTTTCCAGAAAAACAAACACATAAAAATTGACCCCCGTATCAATACTCATCCGGTCCCCTAGCCATTCATGTGAATGTTGAATGTATATTCTTTATTCACGGAAAAATTATTATACTAGCGATTGCGGATTCATGGGGAGTTCCGGGGGTGAGCACCCCTCTATTGAAAATTCAGGAGAGAGAGAGAGAGAGAGAGAGAGAGAGAGAGAGAGAGAGAGAGAGAGAGAGAAGAGAGAGAGAGAGAGAGAGAGGAGAGAGAGAGAGAAACAAAATGCGACGTACCTGATTCTGCCGCTTCAAATATCCGTACACTAGGCTACTAACGCTAAATTTAATCCCTGTCCTATGTATAGTGTGTGGAGGCTGGGCTTATCGTGGATGTAACGTTTACACGCGTTTTAGGTTTTAAACGTACTACGATCCCGATGTCTAACCTATTTTTAGAACCACCTCATCATAAAGAAGTTAGAACCACTCATCATAATGAAATATATTCATGTAATGTTGAAGTATCATCAGTAATGTTGAAGTATCAGCATAAATTTGAAGTATCAAGCATGCCAATGTTAAAGTATCAGCATTTAATTTTGAAGTAGTCAGCATAATTAATTTTACTTGTTACAAGCAATTTGATTGGCTGAAATACGATTGAACAACATCAATTATTTGGATTAATGCTAACTTGCTCTTTGTGACGTCCTAGAATGAATCACAACGCATTTGACGTTATTGTTTCCACTTTGTTGCTACGACAAATTCGTCCGCTTAATTATTTCGCCAGTTCACACAACATTAAATACATTTTTTAAATTAAATATAAGGAAGAAGCTAATTTTGACCTATGTTATACGATATAAATCTAACTTGGTCAGTTTACGCCTAAATATAATCCGCTTCATTCCTTTAAACAATGTAAAAATATCAGCATATAATTAGTATTATATCATATAATGTTAAAGTATCATCATATAGTGTTGAAATATCAGCATGTAAATGTTGAAGTATCAGCCTGTAATGTTGAATATCAGCATGTAATGTTGAAGTATCAGCATGCAATGTTAAAGGTCGATCATGTAATGTTAAAGTATCATCATATAATGTTAAGTATCATCATACAATGTTAAGTAAAGTATCAGCATATGATGTTAAAGTATCATCATATAATGTTACAGTATCATCGTAACATAAATAATATCCACATAAGGCAGTTGAAGCGTTCCATACAAAGTTAAGTTTGTTTGTTTGTGGTTCATGCTATAATTTTAACAAAGTTATTGTAGGTAACCGCACTGCTCAAATCTGGATCCTGGGATCATCAATCCCCTATTGGACAGGATTCCATGCAGCTACACAGCGGTCAGGGGGGTGTAACCTCAATTTACCTGTTTCAATTCAGTGGATAGGCCGTGAGGGATGCACTGGGGCTAATTAGACCAGGCCGTGTCTTTTAATTTACGTTATTTACCTGCACCCAAATTTTTACTCATACACCTAGGCTCTAATGACCTTACTACCCCTGAAATGACCAGTCTTGAACTTGTACATTGAATCCAGTGCAGTTTGTATCGCTACAACCTACTACTTCCCAATACAACTTTAATTTTCTCTTCGCTGTTGTCCCGCTTTTAATGGCATTGGGTCCTACCTTCCGCTGGTGTCAAGATCAATAAAAACGCCTTAAAGTTAAAGCTACCAAGAAGTTTATCACTAAGGAAGTTACATTAACCATGATAAAACTATCAGAGCTTTAGAACCTTCCCTGTTCAGGCCTGATGGTACCCATTTGTTGGAAATCGGCCTTGATATTTTTCTGAACAACTTACAATCAGGGATTCAGCTGTTCTTGAACAGAACGTCCAACGTCTACCCTTCAGAGTAACTTAAAATTCTTCATTCAGTCAATTTTTGTGGGGAGGACATAGTGTCTATGTCCTGTGGTGGGACTGGGGAATACATTAGTGTTGGTCGGGATCAATTGGCCCCATAATCTGGTTGTCTCCCCCACCCTGCATACAAAGCAGGGGGCGTTGCTTAAAGTAATACGTGTGTAGTGGTGCACATATGGTAAACAATCGTGGGTCATGGCCTGTCAGGGCTGGTCCCACCTCCACCTGGCTAGAGCGGGGGGAGGCCACAGGCTGGTAAAGGTAAAACCAGGTGGCGCTGGAGACAGGGAGAAGGACGACCCCACCCTACACTGGTCCAGAACGGGGTAAGCGTTCGGATCAGGTACTTGGTGTCACACTCGGCCTCCTTTGTGTCCATACTGTCTTGGTACAATTGTATATACCCTCCTGTCCCCCACAAAAAATCGCGACCCTTTCATCCATTCATAATTGTTGTAGGTTGTATGTGTGCCTTAGTGCAGTTGTATCACCAATAAATTTGTGGAACTTGTACAGGTGTTATCATTTCAAGGAGGCATTAGACAGGCTTGGGATCCTGTTTTAATTATGTGAAAATGTGGCATTTTTTTACGTGCATGGGGCAAACCCAGTTTCTTATGTGAACCAGACACGATCGATGACTAAACTCAAAACTCACTATGAATGTAAAGGCAAAGATAACAAAGATCATTCGTAAGTCTAAATATAAGATACAAAACAGAGTTTGGCAATACGGACCCTGGAACACAAAGGTGGGATCAGGTGCTAGGTAGAGTAAGCATCCCTGTTGCCAGTCACCACGTGAAGCCATAGTCTTGCTCAGGTAAACGGAACAGTCCGTAGTCAAATCAGTGTTGTAAAAAACGGCTTAACAATGGTTTATGAAACAACATCCACAGCATTTGACTCAATGATATTCTTATACAAAAAGGGAAGTTACATTGTGTCAAACATAATATAATAAAAAAAAACATATAAAATCGGTGTGGGCATCACCGACTCGACAAAGCGAAGGTAGGATAGGTGCCATGGATGAGTAAGCAATACTGTGACGGTCACCCGCCGTGAACTCAACTGAATTAAGTGTCCATAAGAAATTACGTAAAAGCAGACATAATAGCATTGTGTTTTGTATATATGTAAAATTCAAAGAAAAAATATTCGAGAGTGAATCGACGGTTCACATCGTACGTAGTAGGATTCCTTAATTTTCAAGAGACTGGCTGTTTTTATCACGTGATATCACGTTGATGTTGTTTTTAGATTAAAAAAAATGAAATTTGTAATTAAATGCAAATTTGCAACGACATCGACTAAATACAGGCTGGATCTTTTAATATTGAGAAATAAAATAAGCTTTAGATTTACACGAAAATGTGTTGGAAATTCTTCGTATAAAAGAAATTGTTTAAAATCATAAACGCGGCATACTTTAATTTTCGACAGTAATGCAAGAATTTACTGTATAGGGGAGGGTTTCCTTTGCATGAGAGAGTTTTTCCCATCATTTTTCTGCTTTAAATCATTTATACGTAAATAAGTATAGATCTTCAAAATCGCCTGCATTGCGTATTGATGCAATTTCAAAGTTTTCTTAGCGGTCGTAAGATATATGAAGATTGGATGTTTCTAAAAGCAGTGGAGATCGGAATAAAGGAGAAAATAATAGGGGCGATTTCAAAGTCACAATTCGATATGAATAGTGAACTACATAATTCATACTAAGAATTTGGGAGTGTTTAGTATAAAAAAGAAGAATACATATTATCGACAAGAAAATTTTTATGTGTACATAATGTACTTGATAACGTTAGTAATAAGATAAAATATTATGAATTTTCCTGCGATGATGTAGAAGTTGTACGTCATGACGTACTTATCAATTGTGACGTTATATGGTGCGAAAGTGAGCACAGAGGTAACTTATATATCGCACTGTGATAGTTCATGGGAAGCTTATTAGCTGAGGAGCTCTTAGTCGAAATAATGTAAACGGGTTACCGTAGTATATTAGTAGGAAATGACAGTCTAAAGGTATGAAACAATCAGTCACATATGACTTAGTGTTAATTTGTAATCGCAACAAAGGTCATTATAGCGAGTAGAATTTGCGAAATGATGGAATTTAAACGAGATTGTTATACCTGCAGCATCAAATTTTTTGTTTAGTAGTTGGCTAGTTTAAAAAGTCCGCATACGCATGCTGCTCTTGCGTATCGAATCAACTGGGAGATATACACAGCGGTGATAGTGGTATATTCTACCAGAAAAGGAATTTTGACGATAGCAAGTTAAAGTCATAGCTTATAATATATGTAGTTGTAGTCTGCATTAGAGTCAATGTAAGTAAAATATCCAATATGAAGCAGAATGTAGATTCTGTGGTGGTCCTTTTATGTCGAGTTCAAATGGAAATAAATTGTGAAATTTGATTGTTAATTGATAACACATCTTATATCCTATATGTAAGGTTGAGGAAAAGTTTTTTTTTTTTGTTTTTATTCCGTACAGTTTCTGTAAAATTTGCTTCATATGATATAATATAAGTTTCAATAAGGGGAAACAATTGTGCCATAGGATAACTAGGGATTGTTTGGAAGACTGGTCTCCAAAGACTACATAATATTATCAATGAAGAAACCCAGCATGCTTCTTAATATCTAACTTAGAGTATTGTGGGTGGGCAATCAGAGTGTTTTTCTAACAAAAATATGTGTCTTGTTTTGCAAGACTAGAATTCGTATTTTCGGGTGCGTTTTTTTGTTTAAAAGCAAATTATCTATAATCTGAAAAGCTCAGATTTTGATTTGTGGAGAATGTTGTGTAAAGTGGTGAGAAATCATACGTTTTGATGCAGTCAAATTTTAAAATTTTGTGATTTCAGGTTATCCAAAAGCTCTTTTAGGTTTTTAAGAATCATTGATTAAGAAAGTAACACCTAAAATAGATTGAAAGAGTTACATGTATTGTCTTGATTCCTTTTCACATAGTGAAGTAAGAAAGGAATCAAGAAATGAAGAAAAAAGCACTGGATCATAGTAAGAATTTTATTAAGTCAAGTATAAGAAGTTCTTCTTCCTACTTTTTGTTTTGATAAAGATTCAAGTAAAATGTCTATAATAAATATAAATATATTTATGAATGAATCAATTGAAAAAACTTTATGATAATTGAAAGTACTGCGTAGATATCAAGAGCATGTTGTGTTTCTTATCGATACTATAATGGACAAAAAAAGTTAAGGATCATGATTTTCAATGAAATTTAATTCATAAAAATTAAACATATTTCATCACACTATATTATCTCAAATAAACATACCAAAAATATATATCGTTTTTTATCCAAATTATTGAGATTAACATACCGAAGGATCATTGTAAACATTACATTCACACCTTATATCCTATGCTGATCGACGAGGGTGTGATAGTCGTGTATTCCTACGGATCATGTGGATAGAGGTGTAAACAACTGCGTTCGTTATAGATGACGCTTGCGCTCATTGTGCCAAGTCATCCTAAACAGAATGAAAATTAGCCATGGTTACGGACGGGTAATTCACATTAATCGTTTTAACCCCCATGATTTTGAAGTTGTGTGGGAATTTTCGATATTTGTTAGTGACTTTGGAATTTAAAGCCATGAGAGTATTTACAGGGCGTTGCAGGCAGTCAGGCGGTAGGTATGAGTACAATCTGGTGTTTGTTTAGAGAATGTTGCTGCCACTTTAATGTGTTTCCAAAGTGTATTTTTCGATTATGGAATCGCTTCCATCAGACTGGTGTTGTTTGGTGAGAGCCGGACGTTTTGGTGTCGAGGTAAACTACGCTCGTCAGCACCGTTACTTGGCATATGTTAGCGTCAAAGGTTCAGAGTTGCTGTCAAGCTCAATAGAGACCTTTGAAACAGCAACAGGGGGTGCGGTAACAGGAGAAATTGTTCGTTACAGACTACATGGTGCAACATTAGAGCTTTCGGCAGCGGTCGCCCAAATTTGACCGAGACACAGAAAGCAGACTAATGGACGAAATCAGTAAATGGCAATTTCGTCATTGATCCCTGTTTTTTTACTGATGAGTGCTTATTGTGTGACTTCATTGATTGGACGTAGGTGGTGTTTGGCGGATGCAGGGTGAAGCGATATCTGACTGTTGTGTTGTCGAGCGATCGTTTTGGAGATGGTTCTTGATGGTTTGGGGTGGTTAATCATGTATAACGGAAAAATTGACTTGTACGTTTATCGAGGCAATTAGGGCATCGATACGAGATGAGGTTTTAGCCCATCGTCAGAGCAGTATGTTCGGCAACTATACGGGTGACTTATTTTGATGGATGATATGCTGTCTCACAGGGAGAGTTTGTAACGACTATTGGAAATGAGACTATCGGCGGAAATGACTGGCGGGCTCTCTTCCCGATCTTAACCGATAGAAAATGCTTGGGACAGTACAGCAGGCAGTTTCCTGGTCGTCCAGTGCTTCGAGAAATTGTGAGGAATTTTCATGCTGTTTGGTAAGGGAATGGAATAACTGCACAAATCTTCTTCCGGACTTTATCCGAAGCACTGTAGGAGTTGTCGCGCTGTTAATTCAGGCACGTGGGAGGTATACCAATATTGACATTCATCAAATCATGTGTTAACGTCAATTGTGATTGTCGTCCTTTATGGCTAATATTTCATTCTGTTTTTAGGGGGTAATGTTAAAGTGCTTCTGTATATTAAGCTTCAATGATTTGGATAAAAAGATAAATATGTTTGTGAATTGTTGATTTGAAGATAATATAGTTAGTGATGAATATTTTGTTATTTGTTATAAATAAATCATTTGTAATCATGACACTTAACTTTTTTTTGTCGAGTATATTTGTTTGTCTATAATTCAACACATGTTGGTAATTGCAGAGGCATTATTGTGTGCCATTTTGGCAGATTTTTTTTATATGTCATACGAAGCGATTTTGTTAAAAAGATTATTACGTGGTAAACCAAAAATATTGCATGCTCCTTCTCACACACACACACACACCACACAACAACACACACAACACACACCACACCCCACACACATACACACCACACACAACACACACCACACCAACACACCCATACGTGTATCGGGTGTAAATGAAACGTTTCACATTACACGGGCAATGAACTTTTTAATATATTGGGTATTTTTGTACGAAAATTTGTTATTGATATTAAAAAAACGCTGAAGAATTTCTGAGTTAAAAATTAGTGAAATACACTTTATTCACTACTTGATTTTACTTAGCAGTGAACATTTTTTACACACCGGTAATTGAACACTTTCCTTTACACACGGTAATTGACAACTTTCTTTACACACGGTCATTGAACACTTTTGCTTTACAACCGGTAATTGAACATTTCCTTTATACACGGTTCAATTGAACCTCTGATACAACGGGCATTGAACTTTCCTTTAACCAGGCAATTAAACACTTTCTTACATACGGGCATTGAACCACTTTTTTACACACGGGCAATTGAACTTTCCTTACACGGGCAATTGACACTTTCCTTTACCACATGGGCATTTGACCTTTTTTTTACAACGGACAATTGAACACTTTCCTTTACACAACGGGTTGAACTTTCTTTATACACAGGAATTGACCTTTTTATTACACACGGAAATTGACAATTTCTATTACACACGGGCAATTAAACCTTTCATTTGATCATGAACAACAGGAAATGGACGGACGACGAATCAATATTTTGTATGTGTTTTTTCCCATTAATATTGTACTACGGGATGCATTTAATCTTTTATATTTTTTTATGTAATGTTTAAAAATTCGAAAATAACACGGACATATTAGCTGCTGATTTCATAAATGAGCAAGTCGCTATTTTTGGCCAATCGCCATATTAGTTGGATATTTAATTGTTAATTTGTCAGGATTTGCAGGGTAATATAAGCGGGGTGAGCTGTGTAATGTTCACTAACCCAGTTTGTTTACCACCCACTGGCGGATTGTCTCGACAAGTGCGTACTATTTACGGGGAATAATTTTAGGATATCAAGCATGCTCAAGCAAAATATCAGTACATTGTAGAAAATCTACCATTTTTGAAAATAAATTTAAAATCAGTTGTACATTGCACATGCATGTATGCATAGTTGCGTAACATGTCAATAAGCCAATAACTGGCAGAAATATTTTACCGCCTATAGATTGATGAATTATAAGCAATGGCAAAAATTCATAACATTTACTATCTCTTCAAGCAATGAAAAGCAGAATATGAACTGAGAATATTGCTTGAAACACGAATCGAAAGGGTGCTGCGGGCAGATCAGACAATTTTACCTATGATACTCTATAACTTAGTATTGGTCTGTAAAGGTCGTAGATTTATATATAGTTGTATATAATATCTGTAAGAATTTAACTCAAAATAATGGGTGAAGAGTATTTTGGAAAAAGTCTTCACTTTTATGGTGACAAT
>CAJDSM010005916.1:0-10401 GCA_903981925.1 Ostrea lurida | reverse complement strand
TATAACAAGAGGCACCCACGGGCTTTGACGGTCACCTGAGTTTAGGCATAAGCCACACGGGGAGTCCTCATATTTTGCATTTCTAGAGTCTCGATACGGAGTCTTTCTTATTTACTTGTTAACATCTTTCAAAATATGCATCATGGTTCCTATTGAGTATACACAAAAGATTATCTTTCAAATTCAACAGATTGTCAAGACATAGAATTTATAAATATGAAAAACACTATTTAATGTCCAGTGAGCTGAGACTTGCTGGAACGCGGAAAATTCGAATAAAGAACAGCTTCGTCTCTGAGTAGTATATATCAATGTATGGTATGATATATGACTCTAGTAGATAAGGGATAATGCTCTAGAACTCCCGGAACCATATTAGAATACTTTGAGTAAGGACTGACCTTTGACCTTAGCCCCAAATTCAAATAGGGAACAGAATAACTCATTCTATGGAGTACTCGATATGTATGAATAGCAGTGGACTCTAGGCGAGAATGGAGATAATGCTCCTTAAGCCTAGACACAATATCGTTACTGAACCTTTCCGGATGTTCGCCAGTGGTTGCTTGCACCGTTTGGCCCTTATTGAAATCCCAGAATCAAATAGGAAACACCCTTTGTCACATGGTAGACATATGCACTATCACCTTGTGGCAGTAGGCTAAGCACTAAAAGTCTGGAAAACTATTCTGTCTGCAAACCAACCGGATGGACAGACAAGACCACCGATTCCAGTAATCAACAAAGCCCAACCCGATACACCTACCCCTTCTACCAAGCTTTGTTTGCATCGACGGCGGGTAATACTATGTATTATTATAGAACATAAAACGGGCTCCTGCTTCATTCTATATATATTACATATTAGTATCACATTATAAAATAGCACTTGAAAAGTGCTTTTTCTGCGAAAAAAATGTTTACAATATAACACACAAGTGTACAGTCTTCAGGCCAATACTGTTGGTCGTAATAAATATTGTTGGTCCCCCCTGTGGTCAGCAAACACCTTAACATGATCAGCGGATCCCCAAATTTAACAAATTTGTAAGGTCTTTCAGTCGCTCTATCAATCACTCAATGCCGACAGTCCATTTGGTTTTTTTCCTCTATACAAAAGAAAAAACTCTAGTGACCTGCTGTATTAATGAATAAAAAGAAGTTGTGGATTTTATTTCGACAATATTTTGGGTCCAACCTTTGCTTGCGTGGCACCGCTTTAACAATCTTTGCCAAAGTCGGCCCCCGAGGGGTGCAAATGAGACCGTTCCAATATTCTTTACACTACCCCCACTTCCCACCCACATAAATAGAAAGATTAATTTACTTTGCTGCCCGTCAGACCCATTCTGGTCCTACCCGAAGCCTCAAGAAGCCCCACGCCTCTCATATTCGAAACCTTATTCGTATTTGATTTATATGGGAGGATAATTGGCTAGTGGATTTTTATGTGGTTTTTTTTCAACAAATCGCCAAAAGGATAAGTAAGAGTAATAATGAATCCGTCATTCAAACTTTCGTCTATATTTCGGACCCCATTTCGAGAGCCACCAGTCAGAATAAAAGGTTACCGCAAAAATATTATGCGTGGTGTAGTTCCTCACACTTCTCGGCTCCTAGAACCCTTCACAGCCCAGGGACCCCAACGCAAGGAAGCCAAAAATATATAAAAAATTATATTCTCTTGCTTATGGTAAGGACCTCTTTGCGCCTGCTCTGCATCCTAAAAAATGCATTTTGCGTGCTGTTTTCTCTCTCCTGCAGACATGTGCAGTTGTAAAGAAGAAGATTTGGTTGATACTTCGGAAAAATATGCGGGATACCTTTTATATTTTGGTCGGAAGCAAGTTTTGTGCCCCACCCACCCAAGGCGCAGAGTGGGCAGCTGGAGACTGAAATTTTGTTTCATACTAAATATTAAAGTGCCGTCACCCCGTTTTGTCTATCCAATAACGAATTTTAGTACCTCAATAATATACAGAACAAATTTCAGACAATGCATATGGACACCTCGAGAGGTGGTTGTATCAAAAGTTAAAAGAAGTCCAACATATGTTGTCCAGACCGACTTGTCTAACCCAGACATAATCTAATCCGACCTTGGACAAGTCCTAATATTTTCCCCAAACCGATAGGAAACCATAATTTTTGCGACCCCTCCCCGACAACGCTAAGCCTCTTCAAACCAATTAAATAGTTGTTCTGGTATTTAGGGTTATGGTTTGAGCACAACACCTATCCTACCCTGTAGTGTATGAAATATTTTCCAAGTTTTAAGTGGCAGCATATGTAGCTTAATCCGGACATCTCATTGTACGTATATTCGGCACATGGAAGGCAGAATAGCTGTTTTGCTCAGCAGTAATTACATTTAATCTTGTTATCCGGTCACGCCTAACTTACATTTCCATATAGCAGCCCGATTTGGTATAAGGGCCTACTCTGCTTACATTTCACTATTGCATAAATAGTCGTTATCTCCATCAAGTGACACGTGTGGTATTGTAAAAATGATAAACAGAAAAGATTTTTTGAAAAATTTGGCTACCTTTCATCTGGGCAGTCGTTTGCGCCCGTTTACCCCATGAAAACATAGCGCTATACCTTAGGGTTGTCCAGTCAGCAAGACCTCTGGATATATAAGGTTTAAAAATACATACCCATTGAGTTTTTTTGCCTTCCCTGACTGGCCGGGAAGTCCCATATAAGGAACATACGAACCTTTCAATTCAACCAAATGTCCAAAATTTTTCACAAAGAATTGAGGAACAATTTGTGATCCTGGTCGGTTCACAACCAAATAGAGATAAGAATTCCCTCAAATCCCAAGAAGTGTGTTAAATGTGTAAACATTAAAAGGTATCGAATGCCCCTTCATAAGAGTTTACCCACCAAATTGCCCTTAAACGTGGAAGTGAGCTTTTGTCAATAACCGGGAAAGGAAATTAGAATTGTCCATGTGAAATTGGAAATGAAAAGCGCTTTTAATTCATCCCCTTCGGAAACACTAATTCAACCAAATGATAGTTCCAACTATGGTCAATCTGTTATAAGTCTTTTTTAATATTAGTTGAGTTGCTTCCTCGAGAAATTCCAAAGGGTATCCCTATAACAATTTGGTAAAAAGCCTAAAGTGGATATTAAATAAAAGAGACCTAGTCACCCATGGGAAGAGATGAACGGGTATCAACCCACATCGTGAAAACAATGAATTGCCCACTAACTAAACTTCTTCTTTCTTGCCACAAAAATCGCAAATTAAGCTGTGATATAGGAGCTAATGTTAAATTTTTGAAATTAGGTTAGGTCTAAGATTCCAAAAAATCAAACAAACATTGTTGGATCAGTGATACGTGTAACACAAGTATATCATATGTAGTGTTCTTGAGATAAACACCCAACTACCACAAAACTCGATAAAGGAAAAATGTGTCCATTGAGGTCAAATATAACGAGGAATCAATGCTTGCTGAAAATAATCAATAGCTCCTCTAGTATCTCAATGTATCCAATTCAAACAAGTTCAAGAAGTTGGACGGGTCGTTAAAGTTTTTTGAAAATAAGTTCTAGGAGCAAATCAAATACGCGTCAATAAAAGGTCTCAACGGTCATGTGTTCAGCAGTCAAAAAATGGTGAGGACTCAACATCGGAGTTGGAAATCTCCGAAACATGAAGTAAAACTTTATAAAGATCTATTTAAAAGACTAACGCCAAGGATGACGAGAGGTAATTGTATACTAGGTGTTACCAAGCCTATGAAAATTTAAAATGGAAAAAGGGGCCGCTATCAGTGGGACTGGAGAAAAGGAGGCTCACTATTACCTGCACCACCGTTTTGAGGGCACTTTCCTCGGGCTAGCTACTACACGCGTTGGTACCATGTTAACCTTGGATAGGGTGGGAGAGCTTAGTGGTTTAAATGAGTGGTTTAATAATTAATGTGTTCTTATAATAATTAATGACTTTTATGAGAGGTAAACTAATCATGTTTGTTATTTTCATTATAAAATGTGTAATCCTTGGTTAAAATGTACAAGGTAGAAATGAACACACTGGGTAATGTCAGTAATGAGCTAACATATTAAAAGCCAGTAAATCAGAGCTTGGTCAAAACTCAGGACCCCCAGTTATCAGGGACAATTTACTTGCCGAGGCAAAAAAATGAATTATATCTTCGAATGTATATATTATTGCTATGCTGGGGCAATGCATGTGTTTGAATTTTGTATATACAAAGGAATGGTCTTACAAATGGTGAGACTGTGAATGTGAACAATACTGTTTAATGTTTTACCTAGTTATTATACTAGTAAAATTCGAAGTACTGTTATTGACTTATAAGTACGGGTATGCCCTAACACCTATTGGCAATAAATCTCTGCCTCGATTTAGTTATTTGGTTCAATTTTTGAGTGCCCTAAATTTGGAAAACCGAATTAAAAAGAAAAAAAGAAAAAGGAAGCAAAGTGCCCATCTCTTCAACAACTTATATCTCTGGGTGTCCACATTTTTTTTTTCCTTTTTGTGTAAACTTTTTTGAGTGGAGGATCATGGAGAACCAGTTTTTTAAAGGTCAATTTGTTGATTTCCTGATTTGGTTCATTATAGGATGTTAACAGGAACTCTGTGGGAGATATGTCACACAAAAGCTTTTTCCAATCTTGAACACATAGTTCCTCAACAAGTACGTGGGAATCTTAAGTTACCTTTATTTAATCAAGAGAACAAATTTCAATCGCGCAAAATAGAGTCCTAATATAATATGGAATTAACTCCTTCTAAAAATTAATCAACTTATAAATGAATTACGATAATATAAAAATTTTTTCCACACTTGAAGAGATGTTTACAAAATTCATCAGTCTAATATTCACATTTGTCCTGCAATAATCGGAATACAATCTAGAAAATTGACTGTGCAAAATCATAATTATTATTTTCTCAGCATACTTACGTTGAAAACCTCTGCCAGAGAAAGCAATTCTGTTTCGTGAGTTGAATATACAGGCTATTTATTTCTTTTAAGATCGAGGCAAGGAGCACAAAAAAACTTATATCAAACAAATAGCTATTAATTCCCCGTGTGCGTCAGTAAAGGAGCTAAGTTTCGCTTTGGTAATCCAATAATCTGGCCCTCCGTTAAAGTTTCTTTATTGAAACATAAATAAACTGAAAGGCAAATTCTTTCCTATGTTGAAGTCGTTCAAAAAAATTCTTACAACGAACATCTAAAAGACAAACGTCTGCCTGCCAAAATAATGAATAAGGATACAGAAACACCTAATCTCAAAAAATAAAGCCCGAAAACTTATGAGAGAGAAAAATGTGACACTTTCCTAAACAAAATGTGACCGCGCGTAGTAATTAAAAAAAATGAACGAATTACGCGAGAACGCGTAATTGGTGCGTGAAATAATTAAACCCTAAAAATTTTAAACTACTTTTAAACAAGACTATAGTTGTATTAATATAAGGTACACACTGTCTTCATGCGTTCGTATAGCCAATTCAATTCAATCACCAGAAATTGGGTATTTTCGAAAAAAAAAAGTTTCCACCACAATAAACACAATAAATAGATGAAGAATAAGAGTGCATCTTTTTCCATTGCCCAAAAAAATTACGATGGATGTCGTGAGCGGGTATCTTTATTATTTTTAAAGCGGCCAGAAAGCTAAACTAACTAAAAAGTGTTATTGTCATTGCTCCCGCCAAAAAAGTTTTATTAAGTTACATTACTGTATATAATTTTCGGATTTATAAAGTCATCTTTGATCAGCAAATCCGCCAGAACAAATGTACATCGGTCGCTACTAGCCATGAATCGCCCTCCGGCTGTACTCTAGGCGATGACAAATATTAATCACTCAATGTGTCAATAATAATGATTGATCGTGGATGTTTGTTAACATTGAATAATCTTTTCAAAAACAAAAAAATGCGTTTTGATTGTTTTGAGAAACATGTACAGAAATTATCTCTTCTCTAAGCCTTAATGCTAGATCCTGACTAATGGCCAGCGGTTATATCGAAAACAACGTTACATTTTATTTCGACTAAATGGGTCCTATCAACCCGAGGCGGGCGAAGTTGTATACAAAAGGGGATCAGACATGGTAAGGATCGATGATCATTATCCTCGTGCCTTTTTTTCCTTTGCCCACCTATGTAATGGGCAAGTACGCTGACTTCTTACTTCTCTCCAGTGTCCCAAATTCTGCCTATTAGGCTTTCTGTGTTTAAATACGCCGAGGTTCTACCTGTATGTTTAAGTCATCCCAAGGCCTATGCACAACTTGCCGATTAATTTGATACCTTTATTTGCCTGTGGATAACAAAAATGCATTAAGATGTTTTTTGGATATGATCTATAATTAATAAATGCTATTTCACAAATAAGAGTCTGGTTGGTTGTTTTTGAATAGACGCTCACATATCGTGATACCACTATATATTGCATCGCGTCATAGGCCCTAAATTTTTATTAAGAGAATATATATAAATATTTCGATAATTAATAATACGTTACAACCTACCGGAATTACTGATCTCTCCGAAATCTGTGGTCACATTCTGGGCTGATTGCTCCGTTAGCTTTGTTCGATTCGCGATCCATTGGCCTACCAATAAATATTTGAAGCAATGTTACCTTGAGAGAGAGAGATTTTAAAATTAATTTAACTGCTCTTTAAGTTCTAACTCATAACAATTAGGCCCGGCGTACGGTCGAGGAGGCTTACTCCGTATATGTGCTGGTCATTTTTATTTTGAGCTTAATTGAAAGCCTTCGTTCTTAAAAGAGCCTATTTAGAATAAAATATCGACTGCCACATAATTAGGGACTAAGCAAGAATACAATATGCAGCTAAGCGCACTCCTGTCTCAACGCATCTCAGAATATAGTTCGGGTGTCATGCCTTTTGGAAATATTTAGTACCCCGAGAAAATAACTACCCAAGATCATGTAGATTAAAAGTACCCCTGATCGAGGAGGCAAGTGCAAATTGAACCTAAGGATATACACTAAGCAGATTGCCTGGGAATGCTTTAATTAAATTTCTCTCAGAGGACAGTGGTCTGATTGTTCTTTGTCTTTAAGTCCAGCTATAATTTTTTTGATCAACATGAAGCCGCAAGCGGGCGCATTGCAACAAACGGATTAAATTCTGGATCGAAAGAAGAAGAGAAGAGGAGAGAATGGAAAGCGAATCGAGTAGAGAGAGAGACGACGAAGAGATATAAGGGTATGGAGAGAATGAGGAGTGTGAGAGAGAGACTAGAGAAAGAGAGAGATGGAAAAAAGACGCAGAGAGAAAGACGGCTTCGCAAACGTTGTGTGATAAAAAAAAAAACCAAAATCTCCCAGACCATTTCGCCAGTTCTTGTGTGGGGGTGGAGTGTTGCTTAACTAATGATTATACTTAGTTGATAAAAGACTATTCTTATCTTCCTCCATTAAGAAAAGGTTTTGGGGCGGGGTTAACTCATAATTTACATCTCATATTTATTTTGAACAAAAAACGAATGGGAGGGGGCGAGAGGGGGGGGGGGGGGGGAGGGGTGGGGGGGGGGGGGGGGGGGGGGGGGGGGGGGGGGTGGGGGGGGCGGGGGGGGGGGGGGGGGGGGGGGGGGGGGAGGGGGGGGGTGGGGGGGGGGGGGGGGGGGGGGGGGGGGGGGGAGGGGGGGGGGGGGGGGGGGGGGGGGGGGGGGGGGGGGGGGGGGGGGGGGGGGGGGGGGGGGTGGGGGGGGGGGGGGGGGGGGGGGGGGGGGGCGGGGGGGGGGGGGGGGGGGGGGGGGGGGGGGGGGGGGGGGGGGGGGGGGGGGGGGGGGGGGGGGGGGGGGGGGGGGGGGGGGGGGGGGGGGGGGGGGGGGCGGGGGGGGGGGGGGGGGGGGGGGGGGGGGGGGGGGGGGGGGGGGGGGGGGGGGAGGGGGGGTGGGGGGGGGGGGGGGGGGGGGGGGGGGGTGGGGGGGGGGGGGGGGGGGGGGGGGGGGGGGGGGGGGGGGGTGAGGGGGGGGGGGGGGGGGGGGGGGGGGGCGGGGGGGAGGGGGGGGGGGGGGGGGGGGGGGGGGGGCGCAGGGGGGGCGGGGGGGGTTAGTGGTGTACTCATTTTTTTCAACCTTTGATTCTTTAATAAACATGAAGGGATGTACTTTTCCTTAATTATTATAGGTTCACATTTGCATTCATATTTAACATTAGTAATGACCTGTATGTCATTTAATTAGGGCATTCCTAAGGAAGATGAAATTAAGTCTTTGTAATCATTGGCTTGCTCAAAAATTATATTCCAAATGAAAATTATAAAACTTTTCTAAAATTCAGAATGTAGTTACTAGTTAGGCATGAACATATATTTGAAGACATATTAGGATTAGAAAAAAAAAAGTACAAACAAATATAATGAAATGATGTACGAAGAGATGGTTGGATTGGAAATTATCTAATGGAATCATCAAGTAGTTTCAATATCTTTATTCAATATTTTGCTAACTAAACTTCCCAAGATAATGCGCCGGGTAATGTACGCGTCGTGTGTGATTGTGTTTGTTTGGGGTGGTTTATAAAAAGCTAAAAAAAAAAAAAAAAAAAAAAGAAAGGGGGGGGGGACACCTTTAAAAAAAACAAACTTTAATTCAGTTACCTCGTTTTTTTTTTTACGTATATATATTTGTACGGATGAATTATATTTTTTTTATGCACATTTATTCAAGGGCTCCCGTTCGTTGTTTCAAACTGTATTAGGATTATGGTCCTATTTAAAAAGTACATTCTATAAAAGCTACCACATTATTGGTTAACTATTTTCTTTATTAAATCGTCGGAACAACACGTGTATGTTCAACTAGAGGCATGAAAGGCATTGGTCATGTCAAAAGTAATACTGTATCTTTTCTTTAAAAAAAATAATAATGATGTAGCTTCAATATATTTACATTCTGTATAATCGTTACGAATCGGAAAAAAATATAGATTTTGTTTTAAGACTTACCAACATTTTTCAACATCTTTCACAATCCTATAATAATTATAAAGTTTCATTCTCAATCTATTTCATAACTTTTCAAGGATCGTTTTTTTTTCGGTTGTTTTTTTTTAATGTTTCACATTATTACATCTGAATGAATTTTCCATTATCTTTTAACTTATCCAAACGTAGCAATGTACTTAGTATGTGTGTTTGCGCAAGACCTTTTATTTGATGCAATAGTCAAAGTAAATCTTTCATATTTAGCACACATATTTTCTATAGCAAAACCTTTTATTTCACATCATAGCTTTTGACTTTTTGACCTTGAACACAAAGTTTGACCTACTTTTAAGACAACAGAATCTTTTGAATATATCTTAAACTACTTTAAGCAGGGCTTCATAGTTTGAATATAGATTCCTTATGGTATGACCTTGTTATTACTTGTATTTGAACCTGTGACTTTGACCATATAGTTTGACCTACTTTTTTCTGTTACCTATTTTTCAAACAAAATGTGACATATTCAATATTTCCTGAACTATTTATGATAGAGCTTTATCATTTCAATAACTTGTATATAGAGCTAGCATGTATGACCATATGATCTTTGGCTTCACCAGAACAGCAAGGTGGTGTTTATTTTCAATTATGGGGTGAAAATTTTCACAGGAATAAAGATTGGTAAAAATTCTTTTTAAAATCACCACTGCTGAACAACAGTAGGGCCCAAGGTCACTCAGGTGAGCAATGTGGCCCATGGGTCTCGTGTATGACTGATGTGTCCTGTGTCACATCAGGTACTGGCATGTTATAAATTCATTGTTTTAGCACTGAGCAATATGCATAGGTCTAAATTTGTGGAACTTCACTGAAAGTTGGTAATGCTTCGTGTGAAAATTCTCAAAGGGGCGTAAAACAACCAAACATACAACGTTCCATACACGTACGAACTCGCCCAAGCACAAACTTAATGTGCTAGTATGCAAACACACACCAACTCTCCCAAAATAAAACCCTTACCATGTAGATCTACAGTCTTTTATTATAGCAATTTATGACTATGATGAATAAACTCTGACAAAATATCAACAGATGAAAATATTTAATTGACGTTTTATCACAATTTCTTTCGAGAATGAGAACCGATCAACCGATCATAACGTAGAAACGGGATAACCGGGGCTCTGTCCTTTGGGTAGTCGGGAAACGTCGCTTGGTACCAGCTGTGTGCGAAGTGTCCCGACAAAGTCTGGTTTACAAACACGAACAACCAGAGGGCGTTGCACACCGAATGTCTCCACCAGAACACCGCGCAGTACACGCTGTAGATCAGTATCTCCATGAAGAAATGCGGACAGGAGCAGTGACTGAATAAATCCCCCGCTGGTATCAGGTGCTTGTCTGTGACTACTGATCCTATAATACAGA
>CAJDSM010005904.1:0-12067 GCA_903981925.1 Ostrea lurida | reverse complement strand
AAAAAATAATAATAATAATGCTTTTTCATTATCAGTCGATAATCGGTGAATAATTTCTCCGCGTTTATTACATGCTATTGTCGTGATTACTACAAATACCTGTACTTGAATGCGCATGCACGAAAATCATTTTTCGTCGCATTTTCGTCTATATAATATGTAATTTAAAATAGTTTTAAAAAACCTTCAGAATACTTTAGTAATGTACGACATGTTTAAATATTGTACTTTTGGGCATGGTGTGATGCTATAAAACGTAATTTCTCTTGTTTCTCATTCCCTATACATTACTACAGGACATATGCAATCTCTTTGGTGTATATATGGGTAAAACAGAACAGACTATCTGAGATAAATAATTCAAAAGTGATCAAGAATTCATTTCAGCTTAAGCTTAGCCGCCATGTCACAAGCTTAAGCTTAGCCGCCATGTCACAAGCAGTGCTCGCACTCGACTTCCGGTTACAATGCGAACGCTCTACCCACTGAGCTTTCAATTAACGATCAATAAATTATCATTATATTTGAAATTGTGTGAATAACCTGCTTGGGGATTTATTCAAATGTGCACGTTTAGGGGTGTAAAGACATACCATAAGGAACCAACTAATGTATCACTAATGTAACACTTGATATTTACCCCTAGGTTTCTAAGTAACTGCACGTCCTCCTTGTATTTGTGGTAACTGTCACAGGCTACGTCACCAGTGGCGTTTTTTTCTACGTGTTTATATTCATGAACCCACGTGTCCCACACGCTTGGCCCTCGTCCTGTTAAATGGTAAGTTTTTTTAACGTCATTTGCTGAGTCATTTAATCTTAAATAGTGATATAAAACCTGCTATTTTTTTCATACTGATAAATTAACGATACAATTATTATAAGCACATGTATTTTTCTTAATAATTCAAAACAGGCTTAAAATGCTTTAAATTTATTGATTATGAAAAACGATATTTAATTACATGATGTATAAATCAAAGCTCGAAAAGTTATATACTTTCAGTTAAAAATGAATATAGCATTTGAAAATGTAAAATATCTCTGAAACGTCCCGCATGTTTTATACGTGTTTGCAAATCTTCTAAAGTGTCCTAACATAATATCTATATGAAACGAGATATATTCGGGGAAATTCAGTAAGTTTGATTCCTGAATAAGGAGGATGAAAAATATTCATGACATTTTGTAGAATTTCATACCTCCTTCATCCCACCCTCCTTCAACCTGGTATGCTGCGGTGGCCGCAATCCATTTAAAACCATCAGGGAACGTGTCGTAGTAAAACTCGTGTTCTTGGGCAGGCGCAGTCCCCCTCCCTCCGATACTCGTATACCCTGGTTTAAAACCGTTCTCTCCCACAAGCTGTTTGTAGAATCTCGCAGATGCCTTTGGTGTTCGTGTTCTATTCGAGTCCGTAAAATTGACGTAATGAAGCCCGAAACGCTCCGCATATCCTCTCCGCCATTCAAAATTATCCATCAACGACCATGCCGTGTATCCTTTTACGTTGCATTTGTCTAATTTAATTGCTGAAAAATTCAAAAGTAGAAATACTTTTAAACTAATGCAACATATCTGAATGAACAATTGATTTCAATAATTTATTATGCATTATCTGGACTGCTTTTAAATATGTGTACGTGCCTTTCAACATTTCGTTGATGTATGTCCTGTAGTAGTGTATACGGTGTAGATCCGTGAGTGATCCATTATTATCCGATATGCCGTTTTCAGTAATGTACACAGGAACGTCATTATAATGGCTTTTTATCCAGTTCAACATTTTCCGAAGACCAAATGGTGTCACTTTGAGCCAATCTGATCCAGATCTAAAAAGACCAACACCAGCAACATCAGAGAGAGAGAGAGAGAGAGAGAGAGAGAGAGAGAGAGAGAGAGAGAGAGAGAGAGAGCTGACATTTCAAAAATTCATTTTAAAGGAATTTCCGGCTTAAAGTCTCACCCGATCCAAGAAGGGTCGGCTTTCGAGGACGTTCCTTTGTCGTCATCAAAACTGTAATCTGTTCGTGATTCATCGGGTCTTACTAGACTGGACGTATAAAAGTTTAGTCCGAGAAAATCCGCCGTACCTGTATCAAAATAGTGTCATATATAATACAGTTGTACATAGTAATGGGAGCATTTGTGCATGTAGGAGGAGTATTTCAACAGAATGAAAACGAATGTTACCTTTGATTCTGGAAACATCCGAAAACTCGGGTAATCTAGATCTGCCTGCGCCTGTTCCTTTGCTATTGTTCGCTATTCTCGAAATCATGATTTCTGGATACTTTCCATTCACAAGAATCGGATGAGCAAACCATCCAAAGTTAAATTGGATGTCTCTTTCGGATGCCTCCAGATATTCTGGATTGTACGGATTCTCCGGCTCCGCCCACCCAACATTTAGCGTGATCCCAATTTCTCCTGTAAAAGAGCATTTTTCAAAAAATCTTGCTGAGAAATGCTTATTTATTGAAACACGCAAGACATTATTGCAGATTAAATAGGAATATCAATTTTATTCTATTATACACGTCTTTCGTAATTGAATATACGTGTGTCAAAATGAGCAAGTATGGCGAGTTGCAGAAGTCTTCCGGGGTTGGCGATCACCTATGTCACCGAGGTTTGCAAATTGTATGATTATAAGGATCTAATTTGCATATACAACCCGTCATTAGATCGAATGCTATCTGACGTGTTTCATATCAATTATCAGATTGTTCTTTTTACGTCTCCCCTTTTCCAGGGGTCGATATATCCTTTTTGTCTGATGTGTTTCATAACCATTGTTAAGCCGTTTTTCACACACTGATTTGACTACGGACTGTTCCGTTTACCTGATCAAGACTATGGGCTCACGGCGGGTGTGACCGGTCAGCAGGGGATGCTTACTCCTCCTAGGCACCTGATCCCACCTCTGGTGTGTCCAGGGGTCCGTGATTGCCCAACTCTTGTTTTTGTGTTATATTTAGGACTTACGAGATTGATCACTGTTCGTTATCTTTGCCTTTACATATATTGTAATTCCATCTCACCCTGTACTGCTTATCGGATAGACTTGAAACTTAGTACAATGTTTCTTTGCCATTGTAGATGAGCATATTGTCGGGACATGAGGTTCAAAATAATTATAGTCGACCCAAGAGCGTTGGGGATGCAAACTTGCGAGTGAACATTTCTCCTCGTACATGTGTGTGGCTTATCGAATAAATGTGAAACTTTGTACAATTCTGCATTCTTTATAGGAATTTAAGATTGATCACTGTTCTTACTTACCCTTTATATTCCTAGCCTCTATGGTTCACTTCTTTGTATTGTGATAAATTGTGATCTATATTGAAATGCAAGATCGTGTTGAAACAACAAATTACCTCCCTGAGTTTTTCTGTACGTGTTGTTGTATATATGATAGGCTTCAGCATGGGCCTTAATAATGTTATGCGTCACTATGTAGGTATTTGTTCCGGGACCACGTTTCCCCGGTGGAAATGAACCCACACCGTAACCAAGATAGGAAACGATCCACGGTTCGTTGAATGTTATCCACAGCTTCGTCTAATAAGAGTTTTTAAACAAAATAACAATACAGTGCATCATTACATAAATATCCATACTTTCCATGAAGAAAATAAGTCCGATTAGACAATTTACCTTGCTGCCGTATTCCTTGAAACAGAAGTCGGCATATTCCTTGAATCTTTCTACAATGGACTCATTCATCCATCCTCCATCTTTCTCCTCCAGGGTCTGGGGTAGATCCCAGTGATACAAGGTAATCATTGGCTCTATATTGGCCCTTTTCAGTTCATCTATCAAGGTATGGTAATACTTCACACCCAGCGGATTCTTACTCTCTTTTGTACCGTTAGGAAACACTCGTGACCAAGAAATGGAGAATCGATAGCGTGATACCTATGATTACATACCATAATTATGTTCGTTAACTCAGAATCCATTGTGCACATAAGCAATGTTCTTAAATCAAATTGTCATGGCTGCATACTTGTCTATCTATAATGTGTACTACAGTAAACGTTAACCATTAATAACCACAAAAGTCATAATATCTTACTCCAAGTTCCTTCAGCAATCGAATATCTTCCTTGTATTTATGGTAGCTGTCACAAGCCACATCACCGTTATCATTATTGTAGATATAATTATTTTGGTGAGCTGCTACATCCCATATACTAGGTCCCCGTCCTTTCAATTCAAAGAGCAAACTCATTTTAATACAGAGAGAAAAGAAAGCTATCCTGACGATCTCATTCGTTGAGCACTATTTAAATAATGCCTTTCTTTGAAAAATAAACTCTGTCTTACCATCTGTGTCCCATGCCCCTTCTACCTGATATGCCGCTGTTGCTGTGCTCCAAACAAAACCATCCGGGAATATGTCATAGTAAATTCCATGTTCGAATGCTGGAGCGGTACCGCGTCCTCCCTTGCCAGGGTACCCTGGCAGAAATCCATTTTCTTGGATGAGTTGCTTGTAAAATATCGATGAAGCTTTGGGCGTTCTTGTTCGCTTTGGGTCAGTAAAGTTGACATGATACAGTCCAAATCTTTCACTGTATCCACGTGGCCATTCAAAGTTGTCCATGAGTGACCAAGCCGTATATCCCGTAATATGGCACCCATCAAGTTTTATGGCTACGAATAGATGAGAAAAGAATTTCAAAACGTGCTATGTGTAAGAATTTCTCTTATTATCATTTCACGAGAAACAACTATGATTCAGATACTTTATTTACCGATATATTAGTGGAATTTGCGAGGGAAATTATCGGTATAAAATATATATCATTATGAAACATATGAACGGCCATTGAATTGAACATCAGTTCTAATTATAAAATGTATATATAGTTTACCTTTTAATACTTCGTTGATATATGAACGGTAATAATTGATTCTCCATGTGTCCACCAGAGAACCGTTTTTATCCGAAACTCCATTCTCTGTAATAATGATGGGCGTGTTTCGATACTCTTTCTTTATCCAATTTAATATGCTTCTCATTCCATAAGGTACAACCTTCAGCCAATCGGAACCTGACCTAGTAGCAAATTACATGTACATACAAAAAGTAAAACAAAAGTGCTGAAATTATAAACGTTGACAAGCACACACGAGAGCTATGTAATTCAACATTGGTTATTTCAACTTATACATGTATGGTAGAATAGAACAAACGCGTTTATCCAGTCTCCTGTGGTGTAAAAAAATATGAAAATGAAACATCTTACGTTGTCCAAGATGGGTTTGTTTCATAAAGTACGTCTTTGTCTGCATCGTAGCTCTTTAGGCTTGGTGGATTATGGATTGGGGAAACCAAATTGGATGTGTAATGATTCATTCCAAGAAAATCAGCAGACCCTGTCAAGAAAATGGGCAATCATATTACCATAAGAGCAATTTAAATAAGATTATGGTGTATTGTGATAGTAAAATAATAAAATTGTACACATACATACCGGTGTATACATGTGTACCCACCTTTAATATCCTGTTTCTCCTTCTCTGTAAATGTCGGTAGTCTAGATTCGTCATACCCCTGTGCTTGGCTTTTGTTTCCGATTTGATCTTTCATAACTTGGGGATAATCTCCATTCACCAAAATTGGATGTGCAAACCATCCCAGTTCAAACTGAATAGCTCGCTCAGACGCCTCCCGGTGTGCAGGATCCGAGGCATTTTTAGGCTGAGCCCATCCAATGCTTAGAGTAATGCCAACCTGCCCCTTTTGTTTTGGTTTATAGTTATTTTTATAAGATTTGTACGTTTGTGCATGTGCGAGAATGATATTATGTGCCACTATGTAGGGCATATTTGCTGGTTCGTCTCGACCAGGCGCCATTCCACTCCCACCGTACCCAAGCCAAGCCACTACCCATGGTTCATTGAAAGTTATCCAGTATTTTACCTGCAGTAAGATATAGATATTTTCATTGTTTGCTAAAAATGAGGAAATCTGAAGAACCCTAGACTGCAAAACAAGCTTGTTAAATAGAAGAAATATACAAAGTTCACCTTGTCTCCATATTCACTAAAACAGAAATTGGCATATCTAACGAAGTCGTCGACAATGCTTTTATTCAGCCATCCTCCGTCGTCCTCCAGAGCCTGTGGAAGATCCCAGTGATAGAGGGTCACCATTGGTTCAATGTTAGCTGCTCTTAGTGCGTCAATTAGCCTGTGATAATAGTTCACTCCTCTCTGGTTCAACATCTCTGTGGTACCCAGTGGGTAAATACGAGACCAGGATATAGAAAACCTATAGTGGGAAACCTGTGTAAAAGATGGAGAAATAATCCAAGGACCACGATATTATAAGGATATATGTAAAGAAACAAAGTTATGCGCTTTTTTTGTCATAAAGCATCAGGCTTCTTTAGCCTATGAAATAAAATACTCAACAATCAGACTAGCAAAATTCTAAAGTGTTTACAATTTCACACTAAATGGATGATATTCGTCGCTCTTTGAAATAATACATCTTTCCCGGAAACATACAAAATGAGTTGACGCATGCGCAAAAATGACAAGGGAAACGGTGTATGAATTGGAAATAACAACAATTATTATCCATACAGTGTCAAATTGAATGGTGTTAGTTGGATTTCTTCGCAAAAAAATAATTCGTAGAATGATTTAGGTACGTTTTAGGACGATTCATGTCAAATGTAAGCGTGACTGATGCTGTCAACATTTTCCACATACTACATACTTTATGAAGGATTTGACAGAAAGGAGGGGACACATAGGTACAAGAAAGACAACTCACAACCAAACAATCGTATTATTGGACTTCGTCTTGCAGTATGTGTAAAATTGAAGTATAACATTTTGTCTTTCAGGTATGAAACACTGGTTTGATCACTTTATTTAGTAAGAAAATGTGTCTCTCTGGATCAAGGCTCAATTTTGAATTACGAATAGATTAGCTGGATGGGCTTTTTAAATTTTAATGATTAAGCAAATGCTATTACACTTCACCATTCATTGTACTTACATTGTCCTTAGCTAAATGAATTGAACTTTTTAAAATCAATAGTAGCATTTTCTATCACGATGTACAGGGACCTTAACGGTCACCTAATTATCATCAAAGTAACACCTATGTCTTCTTTCAAGTTGTATGTAAATTAATTTTAAAATACCGTGACTATATTGAGGTCAAACATTACATTGGGTTTTTCCTATTGACACGATGTTAATTTCGCCTTTTTGTTTTACACGGGTAGGGGTATTCTGTTGATATTTCTAATGATATTCACATCCTCTGGTTCAACCATAAAGTGTTAAGAGGACGCTTAATGATTGCATAGGAATCTTGGGAAAGGTCTTTTGATTACACTGGGGATAAAAGAAAATAGAGTTCTTGGAAAAAAGTCTGTTTTGGTATGATTATAGTTGTCTGTTATACCTATTGATTGTGGCATGATTTTAGATATCTTTTAAACCGAGAATAGCAGTGACATTTTATATTCTTTTTACCAATCATTGATGTATTTCATTTTAATGCATTTATGTTCTTTTTTTCTTCTATGACAAGAAATATTACATAAGCAACCAACGGATAACTAATTCTACAAGGAAAATCACTAGATCGAACTTATACAATTGCTTAACTAAAATAGCATACGTATGCTGCTAGCTTATTACAAGTTTCACATTCAACATTGTATTACATGTATATGCATATGATCATATGCATGTACTTGTATACAAATAGGTGAAGGTAACATCGTGTTCAACGTAATCATAATGTCCAAAAAACATATACAAAATCGAGTGTTGGGCAACACGGACCTCCGACAAAGCGAAGGTAGGATCAGGTGCCATGGAGGAGTAAGCATCCTCTGCTGACCGGTCCACACCGCCGTGAGCCCGTAGTCTAACAAATGGAATGAAACAAAATCAGTCAACATATGATCTTAGTGATACTTTGTAATCGCAAACAAGGTCATTATAGCGACCGTAGAATTGCGAATGATGACTTTAAACGAGATTCGTTATAACCCTGCAACTTCAACTTTTTGTTGGTAGTTGGCCTCGCTTTAAAAAATTCGCATACGCTAGCATGCTCTTGCGTATCGAATCAACTGCGAGATATACACACCATGTAAGCAGTGATAGTGTATCGGGCGGAGTTTTGTTCGAGCCTTGGGGAGGGGGTGCTTATGGTGTGTGTATATCTCGCAGTTGATTGCGACTACGCAAGAGCATGCTATGCGTATGCGAATTTTTAGAAGCGAGGGCGCAACTACGCAACAAAATAAGTTGAAGTTGCAGAGGTTATAAGAATCTTCGTTTACAGTGCATCATTTCGCAAATGCTCGGTCGCATATAATGACCTTTGGTGCGGTATTTACAGTAGCACTAATCATAGTCGACTAGGGGCAGGCAGGTGACACCCGGCACAACGTCCGCAAGGCGGACCACTAAGAGTGGGGCCCGTCTGTGTGGTAACGTAGCGAGGTTGGTCGTTGGAAAGTCGTAGAAGAAGTGACTGTACTCGTGAAGTCGTGTGGGAATCTTGTGAGCATTGATATTGGACTAGAGGTGATTGACAGTTCTTAAGTGGTCAGTACAGTCGTGATTGCCGTCGCACGACACGACCGTTTTAATGAAATCACCACGATTCTACAACGATCATTTAGATCTTGAAGGTCGTGGAGAGCGTAGTGAAAGTCTCAGTCACAGGGCCAGTGTGATGGGGGCTTAAATGAAGAGGGATCGACTCGCATATAGTGTATTTTTTAATCACACGGTACGCTCGCTGGTGATCATGGGTCCCGTTCGAATCATCGGATATAGCTGTTTGATTGTGTCTCTTACGTCATCTTCATTTGAGTACTGGTGCAGAGGCTTTAGTTCCTCTGCTAGCGTCATTTTCGCCAGACGTCTTAATCGTCAATAGTGGAAAATGTTCTCCCTCTCTATTTGGTTTCTTATCTCTCTGCCATAATTTAGCTGACCAATGTTTCTTATAATAACGATGAATAAAAATTACAATTCCGATCAGTAAGGCTATTCCTAATCACAATACTACATAAGTTTAATAGCAGATAGTTTAGTTATTTTTGAATGCATTGGTTTCCAAAGCTCAACTGATCATACATTATAGGAATCCATAAACGTTTCCAGAATATTTCCCATATCATCCTGCTTTAGGAAACAAATAAGTTTAGACATTGTAAGCATTGCTGTTCCTTTGAATAAGTTCAATAACGTCGCTTTACATGTTATGGGCTAAATTACAAACATGATACATGTAGGCCTATAAAGAATATGCTTAAATTGAACTGAATATGGAACTGTTCTTAATTACTTGCACTGTAGAAAACGTACCTGCCAAAAGCCTAAATTATAAATTATCCAGACCCTGTCTAAATAGTGAATACTCCTTTGGTTGTGGCCAGATGTCCATAAGAGGTCCCAGAAAGTTTGCACATGGCTCATTCTGAATAGCACCAAGACCTAAATGTATATGGATAAAGTAAAACATTAGCTGTAATGGTTAGCTGGATTATTTAAATACTATTTACTGTCATTATGAAATAAATGTACTATAATCGATAAATGCAATAAAACTTCAGATCAGAAAAACTTCAATATATCATCTTTAGCAAGCAGAAATTAATTACCTACAATAATCCTTGCAGTGTAGTTGGACTGATTTGCGATCATTGCACCTTTTTATCAGACTGATGGTCGGAACCTCAGTCGTCATGACAGATGTTATGCACCCAAGAGTATGACAAAAAAAACCTCTTTCCTGGGATCACCATAATCCGTACCATCTTCTCCGCAAAATAATTGAACTTCTAATAGATGTCTCAAATTCTATATAGATCTTATCTCAGAGTTAGTATCACAAATTGAGCCTTCCCATAAATATTGGGGAAATCTCTCCCTCAATAGTTTCTAACGTGTCCGTAGTGTCAAATGTTCTTCCTTTCAATTTCAGCTGTCTTAAATAGATCGATACTTTGCGACATATAAAAACGAAGCATTCTTGATACGACTTGACAGAAAGGGTGAACGTCTAAATTATTGTAATACCTGAAGTAATCAATCATGTTCTGCATGCCTTGTTCTCGAAGAATATGTCGGGAGTTCTCTTGTCCAGTACGGGGTTTTTCTTTCAAATTCATTACTTTATAAGCTACTGATTCTGGGACTTTCTCATCTTCTACCAACTGTTGATATCGAGATAATTCTTCTTCCAAGACATAAATCAGGGTCCGTATCCATGAAAATGTGGGGGGGGGGGGGGGGGGGGGGGGGGGGGGGGGCAGTCCTCCGGAGTAGTAGGCTCCTACGTAACACCAAAGGCGTCGGACGAATCCGGGCTACCACGGGTACTCTAACACACCCGCCCACTCCAGCATGTGGAATAAAATAATAAAAAGCTTTCAGATCCCTCTTAATTAGATGAAACCTGTTTTCTTGTCTTCTAGTTGTAAAAGGACCCGTGGGCATATGTTTGTTTTAATGACCAGAGGTAAACGCCACGTGCCAACACACCCGCCCACTCCAGCATGTGACCAGGGGGATGTCCCACAGGCTGCTCCTCTGTCCTGCGTGCTGCTCTGTCCCGGGAGTGTAAATCTCCCCGTCAACGTCCTCCAAAGCCATCATCGGTGCTCCTTGAGCCCCATCCAGAAACCGAGCTTCCGGAACTGGGGCCTCAGGCGAGGCGCCTATCTTGTTCTGCCATTACAAGACCAAGCAAAAGCGAAAAGTAAAATACAACTAACGTGTCAAATAGTGGCTCCATGTGAAAGTTTTAGATTGCACAGTAATCCTGACCTCACCCCGTTCCACTATCCTGGTCACATCGCCAATAATTATTACCTGTGTAAGACAATTGCAAGTATTACTCAATAATAATCACAAAAATTAGCAAAGGTATAAATAAAGTTTATTACCGTACAGTGAAACAATTAAAAAGAAATACTTCGCGTTGTGTTTTCATTACGTGGCTATCACAATCTTTATAAATTCATATTTAAGTTCATTAAGTAAAATAAATAATTAAAGTCTGAGCCAATCGAAGTCCGGAGTCGTACCAGCTCCTTCTTTATTATTAATCTTTTTTGTAAAACATAAACAAGGCTCGAGCCTTGTTTGTCATAGCGAAGATTTGTGAGCGCTGAATCTTACTTGTAACTCAACAACTGACTTTCATTTTTTCTGACCACTGGTAATAACTTGATTAAGCATTTTAAACATAAAAAATTGGCAATCTAAGAATGAATTTTTTAGTTTAAAACGAGTCCATGTCCCTTTAAGTAATTTGAACGCGTGTTGGCTTTCATCCGTGTATTTAAATTTTGCATATTTATTTGTAAGATTGATCAATGTAATCGCTTTTCCTGAGAATTGCGGTATGAAACCCCTGTAATAAATACACAAACCTAGAACACTTCGAACTCCCCTCACCGTAGTTGGTACTGCTCTTATTGAACTCACCTTAGATGGATCAGGTGATACGCCAGCTGATGAAATTGTAAAACCTAGGTAACTGGTTGTCTCTTGTAAGAAAGAGCATTTATTTAATTTAAATTTGAAACCATGTTGTTTTAACCTATTAAACACTTCATGGATATGTTCAAAATGCAGTTCTAATGTCTCAAAATGTATCAGAACATCGTCTAGATACGCCATAGCAAAGTTCTCTAATCCTTCAAGAACTGTTCCAATTAATTATTGAAAAAAGTTGTGGAGTAGCCCACAAACCAAAAGGCATAACGTTAAAACAAGTCTAAAGTCGTAAAATATTTTGAACCACCCAACAAGGCTAGAGTATCTTCAATTAAAGGAAGAGGGCACGAGTTGAAATGTGTCACTTTATTTGTCTGAAATCAACGCAAAGCCGTTTTGATCCGTCATTGTTGTCGACCACAACATTTGGAAAACTCCATGGTGAATTTGAGCGTCTGACGATATTAGCATTCAACTTATCATTGATAAGTTTGTTAACTACCTTTCTTTTCTTAAAGGTAAAATCTAATCTAATTGGTACCGCATATGATTTATATTATGA
>CAJDSM010005903.1:0-10016 GCA_903981925.1 Ostrea lurida | reverse complement strand
TGCATAAAGGGAATCAATAATTGGACCCCTGACTTTTTGGCCTATCTCGATTTAATTATGTAAGCTGATTTTAATCAGGTATGGAATCAAAAGTTGTAGTGATTTGGAATTGCCCTGNTGCATAAAGGGAATCAATAATTGGACCCCTGCCTTTATGGCCTATCTCAATTTAATTACGTAAGCTGATTTTAATCAGGTATGGAATAAAAAATTGTAGTGATCTGGAATTGCCCTATTTTATACACCAGATTGCTCAGATTGTGCATATCAAAGTGAAAATCATAAATTTTTAAAATAAAACATAAATGTACAATTTCACTACAGGGGAAACCTCACCTCCTCCTTGTGTACAAGAGTATTTAGTGTACTCTGTACCACTGTATTTTATTTCAGTGGTATTTTTAACACAAAGATTTTGATTTTCAAGTTAAAAGGTCATAGGTCAAAGGTTTTTATAAACACTTTTTGGTGATTTTTCCATGATGCATTGATGTTCTTTTTTGTGGATCTTGTGTGTATGAGAGATTCTGATTCAATCCAGAAATTAGTTTGAATGGAGAATACAGTAAACAAATGTGAAGACTAGCTAGCTTAGATAAATATAAAACAATTATTTACAAATACTACTGGTAAATAATTGTTCTATATAGTATCCTGCTTATACTTTGTTGGTAGCTTAGAGTGCCAGTGGAATCTTACGAGATTTTGTGATGTTTAGTTGTGAATTCTACACTTCTGCTGTATTGAATTCTGTGTGCAGTCATCCAGAATGAAATATCCGGGGATTCTCCTGCCCGGAAATCTTTTCATAAAAGGCACCCTGAACGTGACTCCTGAAGAGAGAAAAAAAGGATCTACAGAATCATTAATTAGAGCCATTTAGCTGAGAGTTTGGGAAATGCCCGATTCCTTCAGCCCTCGTGATTACGACCCCCTGGTCCTTTTTCTCACTCCGGTGACTCACGCCTTTTTTAACACATAACAATCTCTCCAGCACTCCCGAGTCCATTCCCAGGAACGAAAGTGACAGACCATTCTCATTTTTCTAAATTAGTGAGTGTGTGCTGATTTCGATAATTATGAAAGAACAAGTCTTTGTGCGGACTCCCCGAGTTGACGAGGGTGAGGCGTAATGAAGGAATTATAGCTCATCTGCATACAATGAAAAGATATTGTAGCGTTTTACATGGCTTAACGGTTCTGACTCATTATGTACCCCATCTGGCAATAAATATTTGTGTTCAGCTACATCTAGCATTCAGTGGGTGGCTCTTTTTAAAAAAACATCATAGGGAATAAAGTATTCTTTTTCAAATTGCTCCCATGAGTTGCATCACAATTAAGAATAATTAATGCAGTAATATCGTTACGTACAATTTCAAGCTTCTATCATTGTACCTAGACAACTGGTGTTTATTGATTTAGTCGTTATCTGGAAGGAAAATGTTAATTTGATAATAGATAATGATATAGAAACATAAATTTTATCTCAAATAAATTGCTTTTATAAACGATAAGTTCGATAACCATACAAAACACATTTCAGGACGACTAATGCTTTCAGTGGTAATGCTGTGTAAAAGACCAAAAGGTTCCAATGCTTAATACAATCATTATTATTTTTTTCTATTTTTTAATTAAGAATGTTGCATGATTGTATCGTTAATTTAATTGTATGAAAAATACTGTTCTGTAGTTAAAAAAGATACTACAAGGCATTATTTGGGAAGACCTTTAACAAAATGCTCAAATATTCGAACAAAGCAGGCTAAACTAAGGAAGACGATCGCCTTAATTGCTCATCCCTCATCCTGGAATCTTAAATTCTTAGTTGGATCAAATAACAGGAATAATTAAAATGAAGCCATCATAAAAAAGTCTTCCCCTCTGAGCAAAAGTGATTTTTCTCCCTAAGAAACACACAAAAAAAATGTTCAGAATGAGTCAACTATCTTCGGATATTTTGTCTTAACAGCTGAGCATTGTCAAAAGACACAATACCCCATAAATTTCAACAAATCATGTTGCAAATAATTTCCTTTGTATGCAAATCAGAGGGGCTGAAGTCATTTTTTTTAGATTGCAGAATTTCTAGAGTGTGAAGATTATGAATCATTTTCTTTAATTAGGAATTGATAGAAAAGTTTTCTTGATTGAGATAATTGGATGTCTGTTAATTATTAGAGTTTTGAGGATTTTCCCTCGTAGAACAAAGAACACGTCTATGAATGATCAGAATGAGATATGTGGAAGTCAGTAGGGCACTCGGTCAAGGTCTCACTTGGAGCTCATTTCTCAGGTAACCTCATTAGGATACCTGTCATTGAACAGGTTATTAGTTGCCTAAATACCTTCGGATGCTGGTTTTAAAAAAAAAAAATTCTTCATTACAAAACCATGTAAACAAAGAATACCCCAGCCTTTTACGTTAACTTGACAATTCTATGTCACACAATGATGTACAATATGAGAGCTCTCTCGGAGTAAAGGGGACATTCCTATTGTCAAGAAAAATTCATTCAATTTTACACGGATATCAACTTCTTGTGAATGTATACATATATATTAACAGCACATGCCAACTGTATAAATCACTTTTACATTACTGTACTGAACATTACTTGACGACGGGTAACATTATGAAAAATTGTGACATGCGTCAAATTTATGCGCGAACAGTTCACCATTGATTGTTAGACAATTTGTGATAAATGCAATTACCAGCATTGATATACGAAACATTGCATGACGCAGTGATCAAAGTCAATAGATGAAACAGTTTGTTGTTTCTATAACATTCAGTATAACAAAATAAATATTGCATATAGTTGAGGGTAACATTGAAAATTTTCACCTTTTGAAAAACCGTTAAATTTCATGTAGAGAATGTGTTCCCCTCCCCGGATTCAGTGAATACCAACATCATAGTCCTGATTCATTAGCCTTAATACCAAAAATGCATTAACTGATCATAGATTGTTTAGCATGCCTGCATCCATATATAGGTCTACCATTAGGTTTGTTACTGACTGTCTACGAAAATATGTCAGGTTCTTCAATTACATGGAAGGGGAAGTGAATTTAAGGCGAGTCTTCTATGGACTTCACTTGGAACACTGCACATGTTTCCATAGACAGTCAGTAGTAAACCTAGTAAGTGTTCCATTTTGTCGAGAACCATAAATAGTTAGCATAGTATGGTGAAAAGTTAGTTTCAATACCAGTATCAAAAATGACATAATGGCCTCCTTGTGTTGCTGTCTGTATTTTGCTACTCACCGTCTAAAGAAGTATAGATGGCAGTCACATGATGCATTTCAACCAATGACAAAGCGACATTCTAGTCTGAGGCAAAACAAAAAATCTTATTGACCTCCAGCATTTAGAGATATCATGCAGATCAAACTAACAAGCTTTCGTACATGGGTAAAAGTCATTATATAAATGTTAGATAACAAGTCTATAGTTGCATTTTTGTTGTTGTTGGTTTTGTTGTTTTCTTGTGTTTCTGTAGAATGTAATTTACTTTTTAAAAACATGCAGTTCATCTGGTTTCCCTAGGAATATGTCAGCCTTTACACCCGTTCACAGGTTAGCTCTCTGATTAATGACCACCTAATCTGCTGGCCATGGCTGGATTGTCGTCTGGCTATTTGTAATCGCCAATAGAACTGGTGGATCTGAAATGATCGCTACACCATTAGCCTTGAATGATTCCCGGATGATGACAGTCGGTGAATACCTGTGCATGTTAACGTAATTGTTATGATACCTGTGGATGAACAGGTAATCACGCTACAATCAATATAATGCCTCGCTCAAGGTGCAATCACAATAGAAGACTTCACGCATGTTGCTGCTTTATTAGAGAGCCTGTTGAATGAAGTTTTTAACTCGACATTTAGGATTTCAGCTCTTATTATTATTTTTTTTTTTTATTCAATTGAAGATGTAGAATGTTACTTTCAAAATGATTTTTATCACCTGATGAATTGTACTAAATAGATAGTCCATCAAATCTGTTATTCATCAACACTTTTTCAGTATGAAAGTAGATGTGTTGCTGCAGAAATTTATACATTGTAGGTTATTTTCAGTTCATCAGATTTAAAATTATAGAATCGAGATAAATTCATTTCATTTATAATCCTGACAAAATGAAGACGCCCTGTTTTAATTATGGCCCTCAGGTGGCCCCCATCTTATTCTGTTGAGCCACCAACCTGTTATTAAGACATCCCTGTCATCCCCTAACAAAGAAAAGTCATTCGGTGACGATTGATAATTTTCCGACCTTTCGCGAGACTTCTTTGTTATGCTGGGACCTCTGTCGATCTGAATTAAAACCAAGGCTTTCATTCTCCGTATCAGGGGCTGCTGGAGGGAGAGAGCTCCTTGACTTTATACCCCCTCTAGACGTCCTTACGGATAGGGAAGATGAACTTTGTATATTGCCTGTGACGCGTGTGTAACAACACTTATGGATTACAATGTCGACCATCCAGCCGTCCCTCAGTCCGACACTCTGTAGACTAGCTTGCATAGCTATAAGAGATTGATGACCAGTATTTGGCATGTAGATTTCTTATGCAAAGGTCATTTAAGAAATTTTGTTGTTGAAAATGCATGATTGTATAAACTTAATCACTACACAGGCTTAACATGCTTCATAAAGAGTATGCTGATGTAAAGCCTCCCAGCTCATACTGTGTACATGTAACAAAAGCAGTATACATTATAAGAAACCACTGAATCTGATTTTAGAAAAAGTAAGTCCTTGGTATAAGTACAGTGTAGAACAAATTTCGCATATAATATATTCCAGGGCACTGCTGCCACATGCATGCTCTTCAGTGAATTACAAATAACAATCAACAGGGCAAAGTGATCTGGAATAAATAAAGAAATCTTCAATTAAATTGTTCTCTGCTCTCTCTTCCTCTCTCGTCTCTCTCTCTCTCTCTCTCTCTCTCTCTCTCTCTCTCTCCTCTCTCTCTCTACGTCTCTATCTTGATCTGATCTACTTGAGTTTTTTGAAGACTTGTTTGCCAGTTTTATTATTCATTATTTTTCTATCATTTTCTATCCCTCCAACTGAATCTAAGATTCACATCATAGCTGGTACAGAGAGGTATTTCATCTGTAATGACTAAGTCGTGACCTAGGATGAACTGGTGTCCATTTCTGTTGGGGGGGAGGGGAAGGGTCTATGACTCCACCTTGTACCAACTGCTGAATTGATACTAGATGTAGATGAAGAGTGGATAGTGTAAAATACAGTCCTAGTTTCAGGCTCGTGGATATGGAAATCAGATTTACGACCTCTGGCATTAGAGGTTAGAAGATGATGCTGTATTTATATGGAGGGTAATTCTAACATCTTCTCATCAGAGGACTTCCGCAACATATTTGTAATTACATGTACAGCTAAGCAGCCCCCCATTTTCTCTGTCCTGGACAGATGAACTTATTTGTTCTATGGACACTAATCACTGTGTTTACTTTGCTTCATCAAATTAATGAAATTGATAAAATTTGCAGTGTAGAAAGCGTGACATTTTGACCCAGGTTACAACAGCTCGGCCACTCTGATGATGAATTTTGTCCCAAGCCTTACAATTACAGGTGGCATCTGATGAGTAGATTATCTGTCTCCAAGGTTACCGTGACCTCACTGTGATTTCAATGATGCAAGGTCGTGTACCATTGCTATATTTCATTATTTATCATGTTTGGTTTGATATGCGTACTTGAAACTCAAAACTTCTAAAGATAAATCCTGTTTTCATTTTTTTTTTCTCTCCATATATGTGTTATTAGGGAACATGTATAAGTGGTGTATATACAAAGATTTTGTGAACTAAATGGCAAATCTTTTAGTATTGAACATACAAGATATATTATTGCAACACTCTCTGTTACAAGTCAAAGAAAAATTGCTAATTAGAAAAAATGGAACCTAAGGCGGGAAATTAGAAAATATTGAATTAAACATTAAAAACAATTAAAAACATTAAATATATTTCATTATAATAAAAACATTGAGAAGGTGGGGAGGATGGGTGTATATTTCATTTTTTTTTAAGTGTACCCCTATTCACCATGGCAACTGTTCTTCTGGCCATGCAAGGAATGAGGGACACTGGATGCAAATCATTTCTGTGTAGTTCACAATGACATGCTATTGGACGACTGGCCCGGTCTTTACTGTGTTGTTTGGAGAGCACTGGCCAGTCGTCCCGAGCTGACCAGCAAAAGTTTCTCCAGGTGAAAGGTCAGTTTGAGACAATAGGGGTATGCACCTTTCTATACCCAGTGGACAGCAGATGTGCGAGTTCACATGTTGACCACTGGTCAACAGTTCATTTCAGGACACCTTGCTCTGACCACCGCGGTCAAGCTCTTAGTGGAGTTTCAAGTAAATGTCAGATTCAATTCCAGATTTTGTCATGTTTGAAATTTTGAAGCATATGTTGTATTTGTTTGTTTCAGATACAGTATTTTAGATATATGTGTGGATATTAAGTAAATGTTGATGAAGAGCTAGCTTTAAGTGTATATCTCCAGCATTCAGTTTTCATATTTTTTGTTCCATCATTTCTGTTACACCTCGATACATGCATAATGGAATTGAATTAAGAAATTAACAATTTATCACATCCATTAGATTATAGATTAGCATTTAGTTATAATTGAACAGAGACTTAAGTATTTAATCAGAAAAGAAGAAAACCGTTGAAGTACAAATTTACTGCTAATTGCCAAATTAGTTGTGTATGATATTTTGTACGCATATTTCCACTAACATTCAAAATTGGACTGTGTATAGAAATTCTTTTACAAAAGGTAAAAAAAAAATATTTACAAGGGCTGCTGGCTCCATTTTAGAATAAAATCCTTAAATTGTCAAATTTATCTAGTCTTCCATATCAGGAATTGGAAATTAGATGCTAGATGCAGCTTCCAATAACCATTTTCTTTCAAAAAACTTTACAAAGGAGATTTGCAACCCCAATATCCTTCCCCCCCTTCCTTAAACTCCTTATAGATCCATCATTCATACCAATTTTTGTATTTTGACAATTGTTATTGAATGTAAATGTATAAACTAGATGTACTTGGTAAAACATTGCTCAATGTCAGAATCCTAAAACATGGAGAGGTGGACTTTGCATTAAACATGTTAAAAGATAATGAAAATCTTTCAATACATGAATTGTAACATATTGAACAACCGGGCAGGTGGATCTCATTTGGAATCAAGGTAACCACTGCTTTTGGATGAATTTCTATTTCGGTCCATGGGGAGTTTCTGTCCATTCAGAGCAAACAAATGACCACTGGTCAGTACTGGGTCATTTCAGGTCTCACCTGTTGTACCCAGGTCTGGTCAGTATGGGGTCAGTTCAGGGTAGACACCTGTTTCTCCAATGACCACTGCAGTGGTCAGTTAGCTTTGTCCTCACAAGGTTTCAAACTAAGGGTTATTTTAGGGTATCACCTGCAGAAAAGGTCAGAGGTCATTATTGTACACGAGCAAATGTGTAAACTACTTGTAGTGTGAAAGGAATTTTTTGCTTGTGAATTGTATAATTGATATCTTTCTGTTGTATGATGTTCAAATTTGATTTGAAGCATACTATCCTGGTAAAATGGCTTGGATCTTTTAAGATTTCTTTTATTGAACGTTCATAGAGCGACCTTTGCATTCAAAGTGTGAAACAGATGGATTTATTTTGTTGCTTTTGATAATTATGCAGTAAAACTTTCCTTTTGTTTAATTTACACGATTACATCAGAGAGAAGAGAAATAAACATGATAATGACGAGGCCGGCCCTGTACCTTTCTGGAAAGTAAAGCAATAAATCTTTATTTATTGCCTTGCATTTTAATGGATTTAATGGTGTCCCCCCTGCTGACGGGCAAACCATTTAATGACATCATTAGATACACACAAGATATAAGCCAATCATTTTAAATCCGAACTTACCAGGGTTTGCTCAAAGGAAGTTGTTTGACTTGATTTAAGATTGTGTAAATGAGAATCCTAAATCCAGAAGTCAACAGTTTTACATGTGTTGAAATAAAATTGAAAATGAAAATTGACATAATCGAAGCTTTATATAGTTCACGTTTGCGTAATTATTGCTTTAAGTAACAGTGCGTTTCATCACTTCTAGTGTTCTGATGGTATTAATGGGATGAATTATTAATTCTATTTTGTGTGCTTGATTTGTGGCAAAAAAATCACAAGCGAGAACAGACGATGTATTTATTGGGCTGATGGAGAAAATTGAATTTTATCCTTTAATTTGCATTAATACGGGAACAGTTAAGCAAGCCAAACTTCAGCGTGGATTTGAGATGAAATAATTTTAACTTTTTAACAATCTTAATTATCATTAAATTTTCATGCTTTCATTTTAAAATAATTATGATAAATTTGATTAGATGAATATAAATATTCAGAATGAGGTATCCCTGTGGATTTAGAAAAAAATCTTTTATGAATTAGGAATTGAATTTGTTACTTTGCATGACTTTTATGGAACTGCGATAGCCCTTTTTAAGAAAATGATGTAATATGAAAGTTGAAGAACAGCTTTCCTCTCATAGGACAACAGACATAATTCTATGAGTCAAAAGAGATTTTACTCAAACTTTGATAGATGATAAAGTAACTTTCGTCAAGTTAAGCAATTAAAAAAAATTAGTTGATAAATTACTCTTGAAATTGAATGATAATTTTATGTTCCAATTTATACTTTTATAATTTAATTAAAAGAAAGCTGATCCAGATAGAATGTTTTAACTCAATTTTTTTATTTTCTTCAAAAGGGATTCCAATCATATTTCTTTATGATATTAAACAACCAATATTCTTCAAAATGAAAGGGGAAAAAATTGCTAGGCTAGTTACATACTATATTTAACACTGTTACATCTTTCAGAAATCACAGGAGAATTTAAGTGGTAGTACATATATATGCTAAAACATGTTAAATTTGATAAATATAAAAAACTGTCACACTTGATAAGGTGATCTATATATATCTATTTACTTTTTTGAATGATTATAAAATACCACAATTTATGACACAAACTAGTTTGAATTAAATTAACTAAAATAAGTAAGGCAGAAAGTTGCCACAGCAACCACATTTTCAGTACCATTTGTTGGTTTCTGAGCAGATTCAAGTCCAAATTCGGATTTGGGCCACCAAGCACAGAATTAAAAATAAAACGATGAATAAATGCATGTATGCTGCATTGAATTCAATATTTTAAAGAAAATAATAAAGATTTTATGTTTGTGCTCAAGTGCACGTATTTTTGATAAGATTTCAAATGTACATATGGAAATATTAACAGTCAAAAATTCCAAATTTCCAGAAAATTAAAAACAGAAAGGTGATTTAATACATAATTTCCTGGCTTCATAAATTTCCAAAAAGGAAAAGGGAGGTTGTGATTTTGATGACATTTATAAACTTAATGAGAATCAACATGGAACACATTCACTAAACTTAATGAGAATCAACATGGAACAATTCTACCACAGATGGCCCCCACACTCGTGGACCTGCTGCCCAGAATCCCCCGAGTCGCACCGTATAATTCAATCATTTAATCCCACTCCATCGCGTCAACTCTTTTGCTGGCCATGAATGCTATAGCAAGTAATATTGTAAACTTAAATCAAAATGTTGCATGAAGGAATTATTGTGCAAGCCTCCTTTTGAAGATGTCCCAAGTTTGTATTTGGCATTAATACATTGGTAGGAAAAGGTCATGTTAGGGTCATATTGTTGATTTAATTGCTGTTAATTGCTTATTGCAGCCTCAGTAATTGAAGCCTTTGTGTTTTTCATATGGATATTTGCTGCAGATAGAGAATAAAAGAGTTTTAAAATGTCATGGGTACCAGAATTTATTTCGTACCTTGTCTGATAAGAATTTTTATGTGTCGCATTTCTGTTTTCCTTTAATAATATTGTAATTAGTTTATACTCAA
>CAJDSM010005899.1:2817-14842 GCA_903981925.1 Ostrea lurida | reverse complement strand
AACACATTGTTTACTTTGCCATTTTATATAATGTAGTTTTCAGTTTGCCATTAGCGACAATGTTAAGTAAAATTTCCAAATTTGAAGTAGATCTGTCAGATTCTGCGGTGTCCTTTATATTGAGTTCTTCGGGATATATCAAATTGACATAATTGTAAAAGTTATGATTGTTACCGCAAGCGACAAAGCATGTGTTACTTTCAGAGTTTTATTAAAACGTGTATTGAATTAGATAAAAACAAAAAATACCAAATGTACGTATTTACATTTTATAGAATTTTTTTTTAATTATTTATTTATTGATAGATTTATTTATTGATTAACAAGCGACGAAGCACGTGTTCAGGTCATGGATACTTAAGATACTTAAGGTTTTTATGCAGTTTATTACAACAATACCGTGCCTTAGATTAAAGAAAAACTAAATTATTTAATACCTTAGTAGCAATTTGTTGTTACAAATTTTCAGAAATATTAAACATAAGCAGTTGCGTCGAACATAAAACATCGAAGGTAATATATTTATATTGTTGGTTTTTCCCTTTTTTGCACGCGGAGATATTTTTAGACGCCTGACACAAGTGCAAATGCTGACTATACTCCCGTAAAAGGAAATTTGGGCGGACTTAAACGTATGGACCAATAAGATTGTCGAATGCATTTCGCAATTGTAATACAAACACATTCAACAGTGTCATCAACCAACGCAATACGGTATCGATCCAATTGTTCTAGTTCATGCTAGAATCGGCCAATGAAAACTCTCGTTGTATGACATTAAACAAATTCAATTGTCCCATTCAAATGTGTCGTCACTCAATGCAATACTTTATCGGCCCAAACGTTCTAAATCAGGGGTGATTTGCGGTAATTGAGAGTGCATCATCTTTATACCTATATGTAAGGTTGAAAGTTACGGCGAGTTTTTTTTATTTTAATCCCGTAACAGTTTTTGTACAGATTCTGCTTCATATGAATAAAAAATAAGTCTGTAAACAAGGGGGTACAATTAGTGCCAATAGAAATACCAACGGATTGTTGGAAGACCTGATCTTCAATGACTACATAAATATTATCTATAAGAAACCCAAGCATGTTCTTAATATCTACTTTGGGGTACTTGTGCCGTCAATCAGAGTGTTGTTTAAGAAAATATGTGTCTTGTTTCCCAACCACTAGAACTTCTTTTAGGGTTCCAAATTTGTTTAAAAAGCGTTTATATATAATCTGAAAAAGCCTAGGTTTTATTTTATCGTCAGTAATAGTTGTATAGAGTGTGGAGGAATCGTGCGTTTTGACGCAGTCAATTTTAGAAAATTCTTGTGATTTTAGGATATCCAAAAGCTCTTTAGAGTTTTTTAAGAATCAGTGTTTGTTATCTTTGCCTTTACATTTGATTGAAAATTTTGAAAAGTTCATCAAATAGAAATATTCAACATCAGAATATTCAACGTCTTTATTACTTCTGATTTATTAAGTTTAAGAATAGACGGACAGACAGACGATCGACTCACAACGGGTGATCAGAAAAACTTCCATGAACTTTCAACTCGGATAAAATAAAAGCACATCTTAATTGTTTAATCTAACCTTGCTTCTTTGAGACCGTTGACAGTTCTTCGTATTTACTTTCAGCACTTGATTCTTGTATGCTCTCATAGGTTTGCCTATAAAATTTTGTAATATGAATACTTAACGACCACATGGCAAAGACAAGAGTAATTGCCAGTTATATTTCATTCACTAAAAGGTCTTTTGACTGGTAAAATAGCCTTTGCTCGGTGTCGATTCCTACTGCCAAAAGCAGTAGGCAACCATCGTGTTTCAGGCAATATATTCTGTTCGTTATCTTCTTATTTTCATTCTGCTGTTTCTCCACGATAACATCAAGACCTAGGTAAAGGGACATAAACAAGTTTCGAACTAAACATTTTGAAAATGTCGAAATTTTTCACCCCATTTTTGATTTTAACAATGCTACAGAAGGGATTTGCTGATGATCAGCAAATATTTGAATGTCAGTTGTTGAGTTACAAGTGAGATACAATACTAACAATTTTTCTTTATGTAAACAAGACTCGTGCCATGTTTTTGTCTTGATTCAATAGAAAATATCTTGTTTAAAACAAAACAATGTGTGGCAAACTTTAGAAATTGTTTAATTCAGTTCAGAATAAACTGATCTGATTTGAAAGAAACATTTACCAGCATACCACACAGATGTTTCTGAATATTAGAAATACCTCTAGATTAAAATTGGAAAGAAAAAAAATGTTAGCTCAATCGTGTTTATACCCCTTTAAAGTATTTATCTATGTGTTTACAGGTAGAATATGCCAGTGACTCTGACCTCAACCAAATTATTTGCTAATGCAAATCATTGCATACTGTCCTAGCATTGGAGCGTTCGCGTCAAACATAGTGTCTAATAACATTGTGTAAAGTTTTTTCACTTTAGAACCCTTATTAATATTCCTCACACACATCCCAACTTTCAAACGTATAACCTGTGTTCAAACAGTGGAAATATTTCGCTTATATTTGTTAATGTCCATATGCATGGTGAAAACTCATAATTTTCTGCAAATATATGGACTACAGTACAGTCTCCTATTCAGAGGCTGATGTGTACTGACGTCGATTATTGTCGTCAGTATGGATATTCTTCTTTCATAATTCAATGTTAAATTTTAATTTAATGGAAGAGAAGATGTAGATTGAGTATGAGAGAGAGACTGAGAGATTAATGGAACGCACGAATCCTGAACGAGAGAGAAGAGAGACGAGAGAGTAGACAGACTATAGAGTGAGCGATGAGAGAGAGAGAGAGAGGAAATCTTACGTTTTACTTTCTTCTTTTCCTGGATATAGAAAATAATTATATCTTAGTATTTGTTTTGAAAAAGTTAATTCAATAAAGGTTTGGGTTTTCTAATTTGAGATTACAAAAATACACAACCTTTTGTGGAGAGATCTTCGTATTGATTTCCATCTTCTTTCTCTTCTAATTCTTCATACACACTTCTGAAAGATACACAGTCAAATTTATATCACATCATTTGAACAAGGAAATTACAATAAACAGAATTATAAAGCAAAGCATAAAACAACAGCTCCTAAACTTATACTTGGTCTGATTAAGTTACTACACCCATATGTCATGGTTCTATCTGTATGAGATAATCTTTTTCTGTTTAGATATAGGCGATACACATCTCTTGCTTTTATTTAATAAAACATGGGAAGTGGGTTGAAGTTGATCTAGTAATAAATCAATCACTAGCTTATTTTCTAACGTCATTCATTACTTGTTTTCTTTTTATGTTTGATTACCAAATAATTTCTTAAAACAATTCTGAGTAAACCAGGTTTGTTACATTGGAATAAATAAACGGGTTTATTTTGAAGTGATGTTAGATTTTGTGAAGCAGTAAACGATAAAAAAATAATTTCAATGATCCTACAATATGTTATGGACTGTTAAATCAATGCAATTATTCATATTTGTGTAGTTATCATTTGAATTTGATAAGTCCGATAATAGAGCAAGTGTGTGCATATAACGTTCGCACGACACTGTTCACATCTTTAATCATACATAAACATAACATTTGTTGCCCTACGCTCACGCTGATTACTGTTATCATGTATTTGGTCAGTGGTAGGTGACATGAACATACATCAGCGTTAATTGACTCGTCCCATACATTGCATATGCGTTAACTGACAACCTCGTACAATAACGTTAAAGAGTGGGTCTCGGCATTTTTTACGTATTTTTTATTGATATTTTATATTTGAATGATAATGATTTGTTTTATTTGGTCAATATTATCAATAGATAACATTAAACAAATAAATATTGTTTAGTTTGAGTTGTAAAATGATAAATTTGTGTATGGGCTAAATCTTCGGCTCGTTCCGTTATTCATTCCTTGCGAGAGTCTAATGTGACGTCACACCCAGAACTCGATCTAAGATGGTGCAACGATGCGTAGTCAGTGAAAGCATAAATACCAAAAAAGTGCGTCTCTAAGCGAGTTTCCTTCGAAAATATTTCTTGGAAATAGGTGGGGCAAGTAGTTTTGTTCACTCTTTTGAGGACGGAAAACATGGAATCGATACGTATGTTGTGTACGGCAGTCATTTTAATGGAAAATAACATCATATGACGAAGAAGTTGACATTGAACCTCAAGGATGGGAGGTGTCTCATCCTAAAGGTTCCGGCTTTTTGGCGCTCCGGCAGGAACCTTCATGATATCCTATATCATATAGGATATCATAAGTTCCTGCCGGAGCGCCAAAAAGCCGGAACCTTTAGGATGGAGACACTCCCATCCTTGAGGTTCAATGTCACTTCTTCGTCATATTGATGTTATTTTCCATTAAAATGACTGCCGTACACAACATACGTATCGATTCCATGTTTTCCGTCCTCAAAAGAGTGAACAAAACTACTTGCCCCACCTATTTCCAAGAAATATTTTCGAAGGAAACTCGCTTAGAGACGCACTTTTTTGGTATTTATGCTTTCACTGACTACGCATCGTTGCACCATCTTAGATCGAGTTCTGGTGTGACGTCACATTAGACTCTCGCAAGGAATGAATAACGGAACGAGCCGAAGATTTAGCCCATACACAAATTTATCATTTTTACAACTCAAACTAAACAATATTTATTTGTTTTAATGTATCTATTTTGATAATATTGACCAAATAAAACAAATCATTATCATTCAATATAAAATATCAATAAAAAATACGTAAAAAATGCCGAGACCCACTCTTTAACGTTATTGTACGAGGTTGTCAGTTAAACGCATAGTCAATGTATGGGACGAGTCAATTAACCTGATGTATGTTCATGTACCTACCACTGACCAAATAAATGATAACAGTATACAAGCGTGAGCGTAGGGCAACAAATGTTAGTTTATGTATGATTAAGATTGTGAACAGTGTCGTCGAACGTTATATGCAACACATTGCTCTATTTATCGGACTTATCAAATTCAAATGATAACTACACAAATATGAATAATTGCATTGATTTAACAGTGCCATAACATATTGTAGGATCATTGAAATTATTTTTTTTATCGTTTACTTGCTCACAAAATCTAACATCACTTCAAAATAAACCCGTTTATTTATTCCAATGTAACTAACCTGGTTTTACTCAGAATTGTTTTAGAAATTATTTGGTAATCAAAACATAAAAAGAAAACAAGTAATGAATGACGTTAGAAAATAAGCTAGTGATTGATTATTACTAGATCAACTTCAACCCCACTTCCCATGTTTTTATTAAATAAAAGCAAGAGATGTGTATCGCCTATATCTCAACAGAAAAAGATTATCTCATACAGATAGAACCATGACATATGGGTGTTAGTAACTTAATCAGACCAAGTATAAGTTTAGGAGCTGTTGTTTTATGCTTTGCTTTATAATTCTGTTTATTGTAATTTCCTTGTTCAAATGATGTGATATAAATTTGACTGGGTATCTTTCAGAAGTGTGTATGAAAGAATTAGAAGAGAAAGAAGATGGAAATCAATACGAAGATCTCTCCACAAAGGTTGTGTATTTTTTGTAATCTCAAATTAGAAACCCAAACCTTTATTGAATTAACTTTTTCCAAACAAATACTAAGATATAATTTATTTCTATATCCAGGGAAAAGAAGAAAAGTAAAACGTAAGATTTCCTCTCTCTCTCTCTCTCTCTCTCTCTCTCTCTCTCTCTCTCTCTCTCTCTCTCTCTCTCTCTCTCTCTCTCTCTCTCTCTCTCTCCTCTCTATCTCTCTCCATCATTAATAAAATTTTACATTTTATGAATAGAAGAATATCCATACTGGCGACAATAATCGACGTCAGTACACATCAGCCTCTGAATAGGAGGACTGTACTGTAGTCCATATATTTGGCAGAAAATTATGAGTTTTCACCATGCATATGGACATTTAACAAATATAAGCGAAATATTTCCACTGTTTGAACACAGGTTATACGTTTGAAAGTTTGGAATGTTGGTGAGGAAATTTATAAGGGTTTCTAAAGTGAAAAAACTTTACACAATGTTATTAGACACTATGTTTGACGGCGAACGCTTCCAATGCTAGGACAGTATGCAATGATTTGCATTAGCAAATAATTTGGTTGAGGTCAGAGTCACTGGCATATTCTACCTGTAAACACATAGATAAATTACTTTAAAAGGGGTTATAAACACGATTGAGCTAACATTTTTTTTCTTTCCAATTTTTAATCTAGAGGTATTCTAATATTCAGAACATCTGTGTGGTAGCTGGTAAATGTTTCTTTCAAATAAGATTCAGTTTATTTCTGAACTGAACCTTAAACAATTTCTAAAGTTTGCCACACCAATGTGTTTGTTTTTAAACAATATTTTCTACTTTGAATTCAAAGACAAAAACGATGGCACGAGTCTTGAATTTACATAAAGAAAAAAATTGTTATATTGTATACTCACTTGTAACTCAACAACTGACATTCAAATATTTGCTGATCATCAGCAAATTCCCTTCCTGTAGCATTGTTTAAAAACAAAAAATGGGAGTGAAAAAATTTCGACATTTTCAAATTTAGATTCCGATACTTGTTTATGTCCCTATTACCTAGGTCTGATGTATCGTGGAGAAAACAGCAGAACTGAAAAATAAGAAGATAACGAAACAGAATATATTGCCTGAAAACACGATGGTTGCCTACTGCTTTTTGGCAGTAAGGAATCGACACCGAGCAAAGGCTATTTTTACCAGTTCAAAAGACCTTTAATAAGTGAATGAAAATATAACTCAATTTAACTCTGTCTTTGCCATGTGGTCGTTAAGATTATTACATATTACAAAAATTTATTAGGCAAACCTATGAGAGGCCATTACAAGAAATCAGTGCTGAAAGTAAATACGAAGAACTGTCCAACGTCTCAAAGAAGCCAAGGTTTAGATTAAACAATTAAGCATTACCTGAGTGCTATTTATATTTTATATCCGAGTTGAAAAGTGTCATGGAAGTTTTCTTGACTCAAACCCGTTGCTGAGTCGATCGTCTGTCTGCTCCGTCTTATCATTCTTAACACTTAATTTAAATCAGAAGTAATAAGATACGTTGAATATTCTTGTTGAATATTTCTATTTGATAACTTTTCAAAATTTTCAATCAAATGTAAAGGGCAAAAGATAACAAACACTGATATCTTAAAAAACTTCTTAAAGAGGCTTTTTGGATATCCTAAAATCACAAGAATTTTTCTTACAAATTGACTGCGTAAACCGTACGATTCCTCCACACTCTATTACAAATATTACTGACGATAAAAATAAAACTAGCTTTTTCAGATTAATAGTATAAACGGCTGTTTTAACACCAAATTTGGAACACTTAATAAGAAGTTCTTAGTGGTTGGGAAACAGACAACATATATTTTCTTTAAACAACACGTTCTGATGACGGCACACAAGTACCCAAGTTAATATTCATAGAAACATGTTCTTGGGTTTCTTATAGATAATATTTATGTAGTCATTGAAGATCAGGTTCTTCCAACAATCCTGTAATTCGTGATTCGAACTAATTTCCCTTGTTTTACAGACTTATTTTTTATTCATATGAAGAGAATCTGATTACAAAAACTGATTACGGATTAAAATAAAAAAAACTCGCCGTAACTTTCACCTTTACATATGGTATAAAGATGATGCATCTCAATTACCCGCAAATCACCCCTGATTTATGAACGTTTGGCCGATAAGTATTGCATTGAGTGCGACACAATTGAATGGGACAATTGAATTTGTTTAATGTCATACACGAGAGTTTTCATTTGGCGATTCTAGCATTGAACAGAAACAATTGGATCGATACCGTATGCGTTGGTTGAATGACACTGTTGAATGTGTTTGTATTACAATGCGAAATGCATTCGACAATCTTATTGGTCCATACGTTTTAAGTCCGCCCAAATTTCCTTTACGGGGAGTATAGTCGCATTTGCACTTGTGTCAGGCGTCTTAAAAATATCTCCGCGTGCAAAAAAAGGGGAAAAACCAACAATATAAATTATATTACCTTCCGATGTTTTATGTTCGAACGCAACTGCTATGTTTTAATATTTCTTGAAACATTGTAACAAACAAATTGCTACTAGGTATTAAATAATTTAGTTTTCTTTAATCTAAGGCCGGTATTGTTGTAATTAAACTGCATAAAAACCTTTAAGAGTATCTTAAGTATCCCCATGACCTGAACACGTGCTTTCGTCGCTTTGTTAATCAATAAATAAATCTATCAATAAATAAATAATTAAAAAAAAAATTCATTATAAAATGTAAATCGTTACATTTGGTATTTTTTTTGTTTTTATCTAATTCAGATTACACGTTTAATTAAAACTCTGAAATAACACATTGCTTTGTCGCTTGCGGTAACAATCATAACTTTTACAATATGATCAATTTGATATATCCCGAAGAACTCAATATAAATTGACACCGCAGAATCTGACAGATCACTTCAAATTTGGAAATTTTACTTAACATTGTCGCTACATGGCAAACTTGAAAACTACAGTTTATAAAATGGCAAAGTAAACAATGTGTTATCGTAATCATAGTCCCAAAACATATAATGGCAAAATCGAGTGGTAGGGAACAGGACCTTCCGACAAAAGCGAAGCAGGATCAGATGCCATGGAGGAGTAAGCATCCTTCTGCTGAACCGGTCAACCCGCCGGTTGAGCCCTAGTCGAAATAAAGTAAACGGAGTTACCCGTCGTCAAATCATCTACTGCGAAAATGGACAGTCTAAAAAGGATTATTGAAGCAAATTCATTCAACAATGGACTTAATGATAATTTGTAATCGCAAACTAATGGTCATTATAGCGACCGTAGAATTTTTCGAAGATTTACTTTTAAAACGAGATTCGTTTTAACCCTGCAACATCAACTTTTTTGGTTAGTAGTTGGCCTCTCTTTAAAAAGTCCTCATACGCATGGCATGTCGTTGCGTATCGAATCACTGAGACACTACACAACTAATAGCGTGATGAATTTGAATTTTGCAATCGTCACTTTCCGTTTTCATATGCATCAATTAATCATTATCACCTGCGCAGGTGTGTATAATTCTTCGCAGTTATTCGGATATGCAAGAGCATTGCTATGCGTATGAGGACTTTTTAAATAATAAAATGCGAAGTAAACAAAGTATGAAACGTAATCATAGTCCAAAAAACACATACAAATCGAGTGTAGGGCAAACACGGACCTTCGACGAAGCGAAGCAGGGATCAGGTTGCCATGGAGGAGTAAGCATCCTCTGCTGACCGGGATTCAACACCGCGTGAAGCCTGTAGTCGAAACCAAAGTTAAACGGGGTTACCCGTCGTCCAAATCTAGTTATGAAAATGACAGTCTAACCAAATGGTATGAAAACAAATCAGTCAACATATGACTTGTGATACTTTTGTTAATCGCAAACGAGGTCATTATAGCGACCGTTAGAATTTTGCAAAATGATGACTTTTAAACGAGTTCGTTATAACCCTTGCAACATCAAACTTTTTGGTTAAGTTAGGTTGGCCTCGCTTTAAAAAAAATCTCATACGCATGCATGCCCTTGCGTATCGAATCCAAACTTGAGAGACATACACACCCATAAGCAGGTGATAGTGGTACATACTACACAAAAAAGGAAAGTTGCACAATTGCAAAGTCAAAGTCAGCACGTTTATCATATAATGTTAGTTGTCAGGGCCTGCCATTAGAGTCAAATAATAAGTAAAAAATATTCCATATGAAGCACATCTGTCAGATCTGTGTTGTCCTTTATCAAGTTTCGTCGGATTATATCAAAATTTGGACATAATATGTGAAAATTATGATTTGTTAATTGATAAGACATCGCTCTATATACCTATAAGTAAGGTTGAAGGACACTGCAAGTTTTTTGTTTTTATCCACGTTAAACAGTTTCTGAACAAATTCTGCTTTCATATGAATTATAAAAAATAAGTCTGCCAATAAGGGGGCACAATTATACCCATAGGAATACCAACAGGATTGTTGGAAGACATGGTCTCCAAAGCACTACATTAATATTATCTATAAGAACCCAAGCATGCTCTTAATATCTTTCTCGAGTCTTGTGTGGGCAATCAGAGGGTTTCTGACAAAATATGTATCTTTTTCCCAATGACCAGAAACTTGCTATTTTCGGGTGCCGTTTGTTCAAAATGCAAATTTATCAATTATCTGAAAAAGCCTAGATTTTAATTTATTCGTGAGGAATTTAAGCGAGGCCCAGGCTTACTTAACAAAAAAAGTTTGATGATGCTGAGGTATTACGGAATGTCTCGTTTAAAATCATTCATTTCGCAAATTTCTACGGTCGCCTAATGACCTTGTTTGCGATTTACAATCATCACAAATTCATATGTTGGCTTTTGAATTTGTTCATAACCTTGTTAGGACTGTCTTTTCCTACTAGATTTGACAACGGGTAATCCCGTTTGCTTTTTTTTCGACTACGGGCTCACGGCGGGTGTTGACCGGTCAGCAGAGGATGCTTATCTCCAATGACACCTGATCCTCTTCGCTTTTGCGGAGGTCCGTGTTGCCCTACACTCCGATTTTTTGTATATATTTTTTTTTATTATGATTACGTTTTGACACAATGTTAATTTAGCCCTTTTTGTATTCAAGTTCAACTCACTTTTTTGACTCCCCTTTCTGGTTATCGACTCATGGGTTTTTCAAACTTGAATACAAATTTTAAAATTAATTTTTGAGCATACGTTTTCAAAGGTATGAGCCAATTGGAAAAATAATATTTATGACATTCGTGCATTGTTGTAAAAGCAAAGATAGCGAACAGCAGACCAATTTGTAAGTCCTAAATAAAAATACCAAAACAAGAGTTGGGAATCACGAACCCCTGCACACACCAGATGTGGGATCAGGTGCCTAGGGGAGTAAACTTCCCTGTTGATCCGGTTACACCCGCCGTGAGCCCACTAGATTGAGGACCATTCAACATTTGCTCACACCAAACATATTAGACGATTTAAGTCCTTGATGCCAGAAAGAGAATATTTGAGATATAATGATTTATTTTTAGTTATTGTTAGTTTAAATTTCATGTTTTTCGAATTTCCAACTTTCGGTTTTGAGCATCACTGAAGAGACATAATTTTGTCGAAATGCGCATTCTGGTGAATCAAATTTGGTACCGTATATTGCATTTATTATTATGACCCCTGGGTCGAGGCCTCTGCTAGTGGACTGGTTAGTCCCAGAGGTCTCTACAGCCAGTTGCTATGTACTATGTTACTAGCTTAAAATTACGGATATGTATTGAATGCAGTGGTAAATTGGAAATTAATATCAAATTTAAGGATTATCTCCTCAGACATAGCTCTGATCCTTCGAAGTATTTGGCTCCAGTCTTTGGCACTACATTGTTCACTTTTATTATAGTTTGAATTTCATGTTCGAATTTCCAACTTTTCGGTTTGAGCATCACTGAAGACACATAATTTGTGAAATGCGGCATCTGGTGCATCAAATTTGGTACCCGTATTGATTTATATTAGTTCCTATCCAAAAAATTGTAAGATAAAGCTGAACATTATCGCTAATCGTTTAATCACCCAGCTCAGATAAGGGGAATGTGTTCACAAGTTTTGACATTTTTACATGACGTTTTATCAAATGGACAACGCTAATCTCTTTAATAAGAATATCCAACAGACAAAGTTATTTTTGTATCTAAATTCATTTGATTTTTTTAGTACTATTAAAAGTCAATAGTTTTTGATTACTGAATCTCGATTTTATTAAAATTTATACAATGTAAACATTTAGTATTCTTTACTTTTGAGTGTGAGTCTTATAATTAGTAAATGTTCGTGTTAATTCTTTCTTTTTATTCTTAGAATACAATTTATTCTTAAAACAATTACAAGTTGTAGGTAAATCTCTTTCTCTTTTTTTTTT
>CAJDSM010005884.1:0-10230 GCA_903981925.1 Ostrea lurida | reverse complement strand
AAAGCTCAGCCTACAACATCCTTAATACATTTTATCCTTTTCCTCAGTGACTGTAGGTCCACTTTGTACCATTCAAGTTCCACTATTTAAATGCACCCCATACAAAGAAGATCTCTTGTCTCGAAATTGGTGTATTGATGACGTGGTATCTTACTACATGTCATGTTGCATGGAATGCCAATCTAGCAGACACTTTGTTCTGTCATTTAAACGCAGACACTTTGTTCTAGGTCAAATTTAAACTCAGACTTCTTTGTTCTGTCAATTTAAACCAGACTTTTCCTAATTGACCAACTTTGTTCTGATTCAATTTAAACCAGAACACTTTGCAGTGGCGGAATTTAGAGGGGGCGCCAGGGGGCCGCGCCCCCCTTTTGGTGACCAACAATTTTTATTATGGTGATAGGGAATTATAGGGCTTAATACCCCAAAAATGACTTGAAAAGCCCTTAAACTCCTAGAGCTTCCGGGGCTATCAGCCCCCTGGGCCCCCACTTGGGTTGTCATTCTAACCTGGCTAGCCATAAGGCGATCATATAGGCAGGCCCACTTTGTTCAAAGGACCGGGCCCCCCTTTCGACAGAATCCTGGATCCGCCACTGCTTTGTTCCTGGTCAAAATTTTAAACCATCTCCATTTACATGTATTTTCTTTAACACCAGTTTGCACTGAATGAATTTGCTATAAAGTTAGCTGTTTCTCTATAACCAATAAAACTGTACAATTGAAAAAAACAAATTATGAACATTTTATTTTATAAATGATAATATTTGTTGAAGAAAAATATTACTAATATTCTCAATACATGAATACTAAAGTATCTTAAGGGGAAGAATAACAATTTGTAGAAAGACAAGGATCCCTTATTATCAGTAGTACTAATACCACATCCAGGAACACTAAGTGACTAATGAAAAACAGACAACGCAGTACAAAAAAAAAAAAAGTAAGTCCAGTTGGTCAAAATGTTGAACCTTAACACACCTTTACCTGACATCAAAAGGTTACATACATATAAAATGCTAATCATTAAATTAATATGCACAAATACATAATATTTGTAATGGAATACCCATTTGCTAAGTGTCCTCTCAAAAAATACCCACAAATTTGAAAAAGTTTTATGCAACTCTGACTAATTTATAGGATTACAATTCATGATCATTGTACAAAAACAGTCCCAATTCGTTCTCACAATAGACTTCCCAACAAATTTTTGGCCCTTTATTATTTTACTATATTGATTTGAGATGAACAGTCAACAAAAATTGTAAGTTCATTCTAAGCACTGATAAAAAAAAAAAGGGAGGGGGACAAAAATATTGAGTTATGTTGTAGTTATGATTATATCTGTACTTCTTTACAGCTGTGAATTCCACTCTTCATATTAAATTTACCCTGCTTTGTGCTATAATGATTTCGCTCTGTTGTTTCTGGATTTCTCTTCTTAAAAAGTCAAACACTTATACTATTTCTTTCAAATGAAAAAAATAATTTTGGTCTTGAATCTGGTCAATCACATAACACCTGGACATCTATATGAATTCTCTTCATTAAGTATAAATGTGGGCTCGATACTGTCAATTCCATAAGAATTTCTACTATCAGCCCCATATAAACTAATTGCCCTTAAATATAATGAACTTGATCACAGATTGTGGCAACTACATGTATGTATAAGAACAGACATTTACGTCACTGTCGGAGCTGAAAACTTGCACTTTATGCAGCACTTATCAGTAGGTATATTTTACATGTCAGTTTGTTTTGAAACTACTGTTTCTGGCCAATAAACAACATGATTTTCAAAATCTTCCAGGAATCTTGCATGTGTAAAACATCAATATGCAGACACAACCCACAAGTAGCATTCTGATGGTTCTTATTAAACAGTGCTACACAATAATGTTTAAAGCCTTTAGGAGTATTCATGGGAAATAATGCGCATCACAGACAAAAATACCACTAATGCATCAAAGGAAACCTGACCACAGACTGTGTGGAACGGAACATGATTATTCACAATAATGACAATCTCTCAAGCAAATACACAAATATACTATCATCATTGGAAAAAGAGGACATCACTTCAATATTTATACAAATTATTTCATGCATATATATATTAAACCTATGAACTGCATAATTCATGGTAATAAAAAATACAATACAGACAATCAAAAAAACAAGAACAAAATAGCACAAAAAGACAGTGCAACAGAACGACTCCATTACATGGAAAGGGGATAACATCAAATGCTGCAGAGAGCATGAGCTGTAGCCATAGCAACAGACACATGACAATGCACCAGTATACCATAGCAAAACAGAAATACACATACAATGAACACAGTAGATTATCTGTTTGAAAGATCAGATATTTCCCTTCAAGAGAAAAAGAAGAATAGTCTAATCCAAAGTTTATGTACATTATGCCCATTATATTATAAACCATAGGCCCATAGGTAGCAGTGCACACCCGAGTTACAGTGGTCTTTATTGAGAAATGAATATGATACAGTTGAACCCCTTGTAGAAGACACAGAATTCATACATCCATAGAATACAAGAGGCCCATGTGCCACATTGCTCACCTGAGAGATTCTGGCCCTGCTGTTATGCAACAATTAAGATTTATCAATATTAAATCCCATAAACATTTTCCACCCCATATTGTGGCCCCGACCTAGCACCAATAAATCACAACAAAAATGGAAATGAATTCACATGACATATGTTCAAATGAAGGGCCATGTTGAGATTTTATGAAAGCTTCCCAACATAATGCAGATTCAAGTTAACTTTGTAAAAATCATGACCACTGAGGGTATGGCTAGGCTACAATGAAGGATAAAAATTTTCTGGCTCTGTGGTTCTTGAGAACATTTTTAAATGACCCCACCCTAATTTTGTAATTTTGTGATTATCTCCCTTTTGATGGGATGTGTCCATTCATTTGAGCAAACTTGGATTTCCCTTCATCCAAGAATTATTTGCATTAAATTCGTTTGAAATTGACCCTGTGGTTCTGGAGAAGTAGAAAATGTGAAAAGTTTACAGACAGACAGGCAGACAATGGACAACAAGTGATCAGAAAAGCTCACTTGAGCTTTCAGCTCAGGCGAGCTAATAAATATTATTTGACAAATGGAAGTTTTATTTTTCTCCAAAATTATTTTATCCTTACCCTTGCAACCTGTATTATGCCTCCTGGGACAATGATTTGATTGAATTTAAAGCCACATTTCAAATAAAACACTTAAATGCCTATTGCTAATCCCTAATAACCCACAGCCATAATTTGAATAAGAATTGAATCTTACAGTTCTTAAATAGTACATGTACCCCATATTAATTTGACAAATTCTAATTTGTGTTTCTTGTGAGAAAAAATTACAAATTTTCCTTTTCTATGTAAAACCTTTAGACCAGAATCTACATGTTGATGTAATGTTACATAGAAATCTTGTGCTTGAAAGGATCTTTTTTAGAAGCATTTTCTATTCATTTCAATATTGCTTACGAAAAACAGAGTCTCATTATTCTTACATGAGAAAAAGATTTTACTTATTCAGTTTTATATTCCTGTCTAAAACTTTGGCTCTTATCATGGCATCACTAGTCAGGGTTCAAAGAATATTACCACATGAAACATCCTAATTTTACGATATTTAATGTAAAAATTTTTTTTTTATTCTCTTTTAAAAAGAGAGTGGGCCTGCACGTCAACAAATCTGTGTCCCCTCTACGCTAAGAATGCTTCGTGGCAAGATTGGACTTTAATCAGAAACCTGTAATCAAGTTAGGATACAAAGAAACATATATACAATTACAAGAGCTCCTGAATCAATAAAAAGTTCTGTACTACCGTCAATAAATAAATTTCTCCAAGGTCACTATACATAATTCATTTTTGTTGAGGCAGGCAAATTATCTACAATTTTTTCCACATAAACATTTCAACGATTCAGATTTGATTATCATATCCATCTTAAATACTAGCTGTAATAACAATGAAAAAAATCAATATAGTTTAATATCAGACAGTCGAAGATGTAGGAAATTGGGAAAACAACACTGGTTTTACTAATGGTTTCGTATTTTTTTTTATCTTTTTTGTTTCAGTATGCTTGGGATAGCCTAACATCCTCAATGAAAGGTGATGACAAACTAACACTTCTTGAATGACTAGGAACTGAAAATCACAACCAAGTTAGATAACTCTGTCGCCTGAACTCTCTCTCTCTCTCTCCACTGGAAGCCAAGAGGAACTGGATAAGACTGGATAGAATATACTGGGCCGATCCTCATCATAAAATACAGCACTGTAAAAAATGCAATGATTTCATGACTTATTGAAATAAACAGAATTTTCAATTGATTACATAAATAGAATTATTACTTACATTCAAATCAAACATACTACCATAAAATAAGAGAAAATATCACAATTTGTGTACATATGAACAATATGGCACAGCTTCAACATTTTGAAAATCTTATATGCTCCCAACAACTGCGAAAAATAAGGTATTTGAATGATCTAATTAATGTCCACATCACTTCAAGTGTGAAAAAAAAAAAAATAAAAAAAAATAAAAAAAACAATTGAAATTATTGATGTTTAAAATTGCACAAAGATAAAATTAGTTGTACATATAAATGAAAATCAATGTGTAAGAACTTGAAAGTCTTAGATTCTGTGATAAAACCAATGGTAAACAGCTTCTGTTATATCAAACATGGAGAGTAGTAATGTTACAGGCCAACTGGGTCTCATTCAAATGTGTGAAGATCATTTATCAAACACACGTAATACACGAGCAATATCAAGTACATACCATGGAGGAGTTTCTCTGATAAGAATTATCATTAAAGTTTTTGTTATACTTGCGTAGATTTCCCTGGTCTACTTAATTTTTAAGTATTTTTTTTTTAACGTGGTGGACGAGGCACGGAATAAAAACTTACGCTTTCCTTGGATTTATCCCTCGGTTCTCGTTCTCTCTCGCCCCGTTCTCTTGACCGCCCTCTAGCACCCTCAGCAGCTGGCCTCTGACCCTGCGGTTGCTCCTGTTGCTGTCTCTGCTGTTGCTCATTGATTGCTCGCATCGCCCGTTCGTCTTCCTCCGCTTGTAGCTTGGCTGCTAGTTCATGACTGGAAATACAGGCAGCAGTACTATATCAAAGTCTGATGAATACTACTAGTTCAAAAATATTTGTTTTCCATTTCTTTAATGTTTAGTTGAACCTGTCAAATCTGATGTCTGTATATTCCGAATCACTGTGAATCCTGACCCTAATTTCATTTCCTATTCCCTCTGTGTCATTGTCTTTACACTGTGCAATCTATCACTTTCTAATCTGACACAGGTCTTATCTTCTACAGTATGTCATAGATGATTGTTTCAGAGGAATAACTAATTTCTATAATAATCAGATGTACATTGTATATGCTACAATCATTTGGTAATAAGCTGTGTAAAAATTCTTTGAAATTCTTTGAAACTACTGGTATAAAATACAACAAAATATAATTTGTTTTTATGTCTCCCCTCTTCCCCATATTGAAAGTGGTCTAGACTACTACCTCCTCCTCCTCATAATGTACCATATATAGCATGGAGGAGATCAGCAAAGCAGATACATAGACGTTGTGCTTTGAGGAAAAAGATGGGAGAGAATATTCAAAATCAATGTGACCAATGTCATTGTTGCCTGTGATACAAAAATAATGACTGTCATAAATGATGAAGTACGCAGGTGGAAGATAACATACCTTTAACGGTTTAAAAAACTTTTTTCTGATCCACTGTAAATTGTACGAAAATATTAGATCAAAACCATGTGAACATCATTATTTCAAGGCTATCCGGTAAGCCATGAAGGAGGGAGGAGGAGTATTCAAAAGCTATTTCACATCACCCACCCCTTTTAGATCTGCTACATGTACTATACATAATCAAGAACAGTAACTCTTACTCTGACATTTGAACTTGCTGTTCCTGCTGCTGACTGTGTTTCCATGCCAACTCTTCATCTGTCATTTGTTGTTCCTGTTGTAGGGACATTGCCAGTAAATAGCTACAACACAACAAATATATGTTTTGGTCTTAACCTTTGACCTCATGACTTGTATAGGTGGCTTTCTTTACTAGTTAACTACCTTTGTGTAAAATAAACAAGAGGCCCACAGGCTTTAATGGTCACCTGAGTATCATTGCCCGTAGAAGATATCTTATATTTTGCATTTAAGTCTGAACATGGAATCTACTGTGGAATCATCATTGTTCGTGGGGGACCAATGATCGTGGATTTTGTGGGTCACTCTTACCCACGAATTTACATCCCCACAAATATAATTTATTTTCCTTTTAATCATAAAATATGCTGTTCGCATTATTTATGAATTACCCACGAAATAATGTTCCCATGAACCAGCAATGATTCCACAGTATTATTCACATGTTATTATCTTTCTAAACATGAATTTTAGATGGAAACCATTAGGGCTGTGTGATAATACCGGTATTCCGATATAATTGCAATTTATTTCTAAACATTGTCGTATCGCGATATGTTTTTTCAATACCGGTATATCGGAGAAGATGCTTGGGCTCAGAAATTATATGCTTAGGCTTGAGATTCCTCACATCTAATATTACGTTTCATATAGCTGAAGCATTTCTGTGATTTTTCAAAACACCAAGATATAGTTTTTCTACTTCTAACAGAGCAACAGGGTTAAGCATTTGGTAAAGTGACATAAAACTTCACGTTGATCTATGAACACATACTCCTGATCTACTTGTTCCTCGGAGCCCGGGGGACCAGCTGGGGGTACCAGTGTTTCTGTCAGGGGGGTAGGTTTGGTGTAGGTGTGGAACTGTGCGTCCACAAAATAGCCGTCCCCCTCCACGTTGTTCAGGGTCTCCCAGACAACGTTCTTCTCGCTCAGAAATCCCTGGTCTGTAACTAGCAGGAACAGTTCGCTCTGTAAGTATAAATATATACATAAAACTCACAGGACATCAGACAGAAATAATGAGATGGAAACTACAGTCTTTGACAAAAAGAGGGTACATTGTACATGGGCCTGAATGGTCACTGAAAATCTGACAATGAAATCTTAAATCAGAAGTGTTGCATGTCGATGTTACAATGAATGCATTATTATTTAAACTCTGAAAATTAAGACTTGGATAATGTCATTTTTTTATGATCAAATGTGTTGTTTTTTTTATTTGGTTTCTCCACAACATTATTATTAAAGGAGATGAATATTTCAAACTTTTTTCATCACTATAAACATTGAGGTTGCTCACATGCCTTTTCTAGACATAAACAACATTTGTGCCCAAAATGAATTTCTAATTCTCCTGCAATATGTAGTAATAGTCATGAGAAATGATTCTTGTAGTTCAACTGTTACTCATTCCGAGAGAGAGAGAGAGAGAAAGAGAGAGCGAGAGAGAGAACCTTGCCTAATAATGCAAACATTTTAACCACCTTGTCGTTTTACTACTATGTTTTATGTAAAGTGCTTTCCATTGTTTTTTCATTTATTTTATAGGGCTGCGGTTTTTTTAAGGACAAACATTGTACAGCGCATAGAAACTATATGTAATTTTGCGCTTTATAAATGAATAAAATAATAATAATAATTGACAAAATCAATTATGTAACTCTTTAGACATAGATAAAGAGCTGTTAAAAAAATCTAACAACAAAAACTTTACTTTGAAAAGTACTTTGATCCTACTGTGGGAAAATTACCAGGAACAGATCTTGCTGTCTCAGATAAATCTGGTCATGTGTACATGATTTAGTATTACTACTTCTGACACATGACTTTGACTCTGTATGCACACTTAATATATACTGTACTTTCAGTTGTTCTTAAAAGTTATATTAGCTTTCATTTACCTTTTACAGATGTTGCCCATGGAAAGAGAATAAAACTTATTACCTTTCAGGGTCAAGAGTCAAGACAAGGTCACTATTGACTATTGCTTAAAATTCTTGTGAAAAAGATGGAAGACACAATATTTATCAGAGTCATCAAACCTTCAACAAATGTTGCCCATGGAGAATATATGAAACTTATTGATTTTCAGGGTCAAGGGTCAAAGGTCAAGGTCACTATTGACTAAAATTCTTGTGAATAAGAAGGAAGATCAAGGATTTATCAGAGAATCACCAAACCTTCCACAAATGTTGCCCAATGGCATGGAGAATGGATGAACCTTATTGATTTTCAAGGTCAAAGAGCAAGGTCACTTTTGACTGCATCAAAATCTTGTGAACAAGATAAAAGACGCAGCATTCATCGAAGGACCATCAATCCTTCCACAAATGTTGCCCAAGGAGAGAGGATGAACCCTTACTATAGATTTTTAAGGTCAAGGGTCAACGTCACTATTGACTACTGTTTGTAAATTTTGTGTTGTAAGGGGATGCTATGCTTGCCTTGCCTTGTTATACACATGGGGGAAATTTACATGCTTAATATGTGACCGCGTAATTAGTGTAAATTTCCCTCATGCGTAAATGGTGCCCAATTTGTTAATTAAGAATCCCCTATGATTTTCCCACCCCCATCTTCAACCTTAAGAAATGTATGCATGACTAGAGACATTTGTCCCTCTATAGGTTTTCTCGTTGTAAGTCAATTGACATATGACTTTAACATCTATATAATATTCGTCTTCACAAAAACAAAGTGATGGTTTCCTGTTTTCTTCCTTTGTGGAACAGCAAGGCAAAATGTGTGAGGCCCAGCGAAGGTGAATTAGGGAAGACGAAATCATTCCTATGTAAAAATAGTCAACTTCATTCCAATAATCTTCAAGTTTTTGTAGCGGTGAGTGACAGATTCCAGTTTTTTCATTATTTAGTCATCTTTCAATTACACGTTAAGTGTCTATATCATAATGTGAGGGACAATCAAAGTAAACAAATGCAAAGATCGCCATGTTCTCATTACAAAGGAGTGGTCTAAATGTTGTTACTTTCATAATAATAGATAATTATGACATTTCGACTGCAGATTTTCCTTGGTGACGTAGAGCCCTCAGAAGACATGTGATAAAAGATCTGAGGATATGGATGGGACTGATTTTTTATTCACTTTATCTGTGATTCTGTGTTTGATTATCACTGGTATACAAACAGGTTGGTAATCCAGATCATCTTTCATGTTTTGAAGGGAGACAGTCTACATACTGGCAATTGAATTTAATCGCAATCTGAAAATGCCTATTTTGGAAAATTTTATATTTAGTGTTGAATGACCATAAAATCTGCAGGTCATATAATGATTGGAAATAAAAAATGAAACTTTTAAATGTTTAAACGTACAGGATCTACAATTTTGATAAAACTTTGCATGTGCCAAAAAGGTGACAAAATCAAAGATTATAACAAAAAAAAACCACAAAAATTTCTAAGAACATTTACAAAACACACTGGATATAATATAATTACAAATGATTTCCCTGTTGTGTGTCTGGCTATTTCATTAATTATACATTGTACTTTAAAAATTGCCAGCATAGCTCATGCGATGACGCAACAATGTATTGGTGCTAANATTTCATTAATTATACATTGTACTTTAAAAACTGCCAGCATAGCTCATGCGATGAAGCAACAATGTATTGGTGCTATATTTTATATATATCACTTTGCAATATTGTTACGTACTACCAAATGAATTATAATAGTTCACCAACAGTCACACACAATATATATATAGTCCTCCACACAATAACTTTACCGAGAGCTAAAATGTAAAAATGATTTCAATTTCACACTGCTGCAGCTTTACATGATTCATAATTAATACTACATATTCATTTTTGAGATAAAAACGTAGATACTATATGCCTTTAATGCAGACAATCTAAAAAAAATATTAAATGTGATGTGACTGCTATCTTTTTCAACATTGATCTTATTAGTGATTTAAAATTCCCTGACATTGGACCGTATATACTGCGCTTATAGAGTCGGTTGTGTTTTTGAGATCATTTTGAAAGTTTGCCATTGACCGCCTATAAGTCGGTTCAACTTCTTGCAAGAATCGGTTGACATTCAGACAAGAGTACACTGAGTTTTGCTCTGTTTCAAAATATATTTTGAGAAATTGACGTGTATTTTTTATTCCTTTCTTCAAAAATCAATATCTCTTATCATTCACCTGTGTTCAATAATATTTTTTATATTTCT
>CAJDSM010005881.1:0-14785 GCA_903981925.1 Ostrea lurida | reverse complement strand
CCTTAAATTCATTTTCTGCCAAATAAAACATACTAAATACAGCTGCATGACACCTCTGCATAACACTTAAAAGGTGTAATTTATGTAACAAAGAATTAACACATGATACAAATGGGTTTTAAATTAATTAAAATGCGATATGTAACATCCTAAACATTCTTTTAAAAGCATTTTTATTTATACCGAAGAAAAGCTAACCCTTTGTGCAAAATTTCCTTGACAAATGACTATGTAGGAGTTTTGGGGCATTAGAATTTTTAAAAAATATGTGGGGGTGGGGGGTGATTTTCCCTTGAGCTTAAATACATGTACCCTTCAGTGGTAAAAATCTCAACCCTATACCCCCTTTTGATACCACACAATACACTTTTTCTCGGGCATATTACAAACAAAAAAATTGAATACTTCAGATCACCAAAGGCAACCGCACAACAGGATGATGTGAACTTCCACGTAACAAATTATTTATTTATTCATCCATCCGTTCATTCATTTGTACTCCATCTCTATATAGTACCTCGATGGACATAGTTTCTGCACACCGATGGGGAGCTAGTGTACTTGTAAATCTCCTGGCGTTGTCTACTGTACCAGTGGCGTACGTGCTAGGGCCTTGATATTAAGGCGATGGGTCTGTGGGTCGCCTGGTGGGGGAAGGGGTCAGAGGGCAATGCTCCCCCCCCCCCTTTGGAAAACAGATTTTCATGTTTTTGAGATCACTCTAGGCACATGTAATGCACAAAATTTTTGGTCTCATTAATGAAATTTCGTTAGAGGAAGGGAGAAAAAAATGCACAATCCAGTCCTTTCCTTAAGGTTTCTACTATGTTTTTTTCAGCATGATCAAATTAAATGACGAAAAAATATGCAAACAACTTCTGCTTTTTCTTTTTTTTCTTTTTTCAATTTTTTTTTTTTCAAATCCTCTGATGGAAATTTAAGCCATAAAAAAAAGTTTTTAATGCTGGTTATTAGGGGGGGGGATTTTATTGGGTATTTTGATTTTGAATGACATCATTCAGAAAAGGTTTCGATTAATATATCAGACAACCATTATTCAATGGAATATTGTCAATTAGAGGATTGAAAGAGAATGATAGGAGATGCAGGTGCGGGGTGCTTGAGTTGTNGCAGGTGCGGGGTGCTTGAGCTGTTTTTCCAAGAGTGTCGTTGGGAAGGTAGGAGTTGTTTGCAAGGGTGGGGGTTGTTTGCGAGTCGTGAATGGTGTTCTAATTGTTTTGAATGATCAAAGTTTCTGAGTCAGAGAGATGAACTAAGTAAGAGTTCACATATATCGGTCTAAAGGGGAAGCGTTTATAAAAGGTAAAGGTAAAAACAACGGCGAACAGTAATCAATCTCGTAAGTCCAAAATGGAATGCAAAAACAAATTAAAAGTTGGGTAAACGCGGACCCCTGGACACAACAGAGGTGGGATCAGGTGCCTAAGAGGAGTAAGCATCCCCTGTTGACCGGTCACATCCGCCATGAGGCCATTGTCTTGAGCAGGTAAACGGAGCAATTCGTATTCAAATCAGTGTATGAAAAACGGTTCTAGTATATATCAGACAGTAAACGTGTTTGTTGAAACCCCTGCAACAACAACTTGTTTGTAAGTAGCTTGCCTAGGTAAATGACTTGATAACCCTAACCCTAACCGAAAATATGTTATTTTAATGTTATGAAAATGATGTGTAGGCCAGCTCATACGGAGAACAACTTTTGTTGATTCTCAGGGTCACTATATGGAGCGCCAAATTAACATAAACTCAGAGAATTGCAGATATCATTGATTATTTGAATATATTTTGAATTTATTTAATGCGTACAATGATTCAATGGATTGTAAAGATCTCTTGATATCTTCAATTCCCAGTCATTGTGTGCATTAATTAAATTAATGTAATTAGTTATTCTACTGAACTGAAGCGCTCTTAGAATGAATTGAAGCGCGCATTAATCGAACTATGCGTTCAATAATTCAATTTTTGTTCTGAAAAAGGCTAGTAATTAAACACTGAATGGGGGGGGGGGGACACACTTCTAAATTATGTGACACTAGGCAATTCACCCTCTGCTTTGCGTTTTATTACTAATGTGATTTTCGCATTGGAACCCAAGGGGCAGGTTTTGGTGGTTCTTAAACCTATATTAGCGGGTTTTCATACACTTTGGGGTAACATATGTTAACGGCCTTTAGAATCATCCAAAAACACGCCCCATTAATATAATCAATATTTCATCTGAAATCCATACACAGTGGCGGATTTAGAGCCCCCCCCCCCTTTTTGTGGGGCCAAAACTTAATCATTATTATGATAATAATAGCTAAATTAAACCTCTAAACGTAACTTTAAAACTCTAGAACCGAGAGCTTCCGGGGGTTTCGCCCCCTGGGCCCCCACTTTGGCTTCATCCCAGACCTTAGCTTATTTGCGCTCTTTTTCAACGAACCGGCCCTCCTTTCGACAAATCCTGGATTCACTGATATTTTCGAACCGTGGGGATCCAGGTTGAAATAGGTGTCAGCATCCCCTTACGTGTCGTAAGAGGCGACTGAATGGGGCGGTCATTTGGATGAGACCGGAAAAACCGAGGCCCCGTGTCACAGCAGGTGTGACACGATAAAAGATCCCTCCTGCTGCGAGTGCCGAGCATAGCTATGCCTAACTTTGCAGCCATTCACCGGCATTGTGACGTCTCCATACTCGGTGAGACGTAAAAACATAATAATAATCAATCAATCATATATTTTCGTATATTTCATAACAAAATTGTATAAAATTTCATGTTATCACATACCAAAGATAATAGGAGAGCCCCTCCAACCCTCATTGACTGATGAAAGGTATAATCAGATAATAACAAACTGTTGAATCTTAAACACAAGTACAACGCAGAAATGGATCTGAGATCAGTCGCAGACAATCCTTCGTAAACAATATTTCTTCGTCAATCAAAAGTTCTGTGGAAAATGCTATATAAAACGAACGTGTGGAAAGACGGGGTTGCATTCTTACGAATGTCTCTCTTGAAACTTTTGGTAATTGTGATTGAACATGCTGGCCATATTGGGAATCATGGGTGTATATGCAGCCGGGGGGGGGGGGGGCAATGGAAAGTCAATAGTATGTTGTTGCAACACCCCCCCCCTGCACTACACTCATGAACATAATCTAGAATCCCCCTTCAGTTTTAACCCGTGGGGTCCGGGTTAATGAATAGGTCCCGCATGCATCCCCTTGCGTGTCGTAAGAGCGACTAAATGGGATCGACGGTCATTCGGATGAGAAACCGCGGGAAAACCGAGGCCCGTGTCACAGCAGGGTGTGGCACGAAAAAGATCCTCTCTGCCTACAAGGCCCTGAGCGCGAGCTAGTGCCTAAATTTTGCAGCCTTCACCGGCAATGGGTGAACGTCTCCATATGAGCGAGTGGGAGTAAATCAGTTAAATAAATAATCAATCAATCAGTTTTCTATTACTTTTTAAATTTTCTTGTCGCGTTATTTTATAAGTTGCCCCCCCCCACACACACACACACACATTTAAGTGTTCCATTAGGTTTTTTTGATTTTTGACTTTGTCGCGTTACTTAGAAGTTTGCCTATTCCCCCTCCCCCTCTTCAAAGACAGTCCAACGCTACGTCATCACTTTCAAAGGTCATGTCTGCTTTGAATGATCGGCAGTGGGGATTTAGCGGGTTCGCACCTAAAATTTATCATTAGTTTTAGCTCTTTTTGAAATAAAGACAATTGAATTAATTGTTGCTTTTTATTTGGAGAATATATATTTATTCGTTTTCGGATCAATACACGCCGTTCCGACACTGGTTTCAAATGTGTTTGAGATTGACAATTTCTCCAAAAATACGCCCAAAAACGATGAAGATCTCTTGTCTTGTTAAACTTCAGGTGGGATCTACACATTAATGATATAATAAACAGATGTCGGTGACAGTGAATAAATACGGTTGTCTCAAATTCGACCTTGTTAATTTAGTAATAAGATGATGCAACGAAAAAAAGTTACCGTTTACATTGACAAAGGGGGGGGGGAGGGGGGGGAGGGGCAAAAGTTTTCTAAGTAGCACATCCAATACATTTTATAACAGTTTACTACTATATCGCCCAAATAAGCAATTATTGGAAGTTCGCACCGGCGTGCATTTCAGTTCAAATATTGACCACCAAGAATAATAACTTTTTATTGTGTGTACTATTTCGAAATCAACGTCTTTTGTGATGGAAGCTTTTCGAGCTAGTATTAATTAGGATAGCGCCTCAAATGATTGATAACCTGATGATGGTCCTCAGAATAATCAACGGAACAGGTATCACCATTTATAGATCATTGGCGTTCATAATTTGGATACAATCGACGAGAAGACTACTGGATCAGCACTTGGGGCGGTGTGTAAGCTTGGGGCGGGACGGGGGGGGAGCTTAAAAACATGTCTTTGCCCGACCCCCCGCCCTTTTTTTTACTTACGAATTTTTTTTGCATAGTCTTAAATAATCTTAGACGTTTTGATCACTAACCCATTGGCTCATATGATTTTTAGAAGTTTGGCCTTCCCCCTGGTTTCGAGCTTATTTTATAGAGGTTTGCCCCCCAACATTTGATAGTATCCTTTCAGTGTCGAATGCCCCCCCTTTATATTTCTATTTTTCTTTGAGCCAATTGCACGCAAAACTTTTTAACCACCCCCCCCTACCAGAACTTGCACATGTCTGCTGGATTTATTTTTTTTAGTTTATGCCGCCCGATCCTGACTTTTCACTTCTCAGTGTTCGTAATTACCTTTTTGTTTTGCTTGTCACTAGTAAATGTTTTGAACAGTTTAGCGCCCCCCCCGGGTTGTACGTCCCCCCCCCACCTTTCCCAACCACCTACAATAATTTTAGAGGTCCCTTACGTCTCTGCTTGGTGTGTATTACACGAGTTTGAGCCGTTTTAGAGTTTGCAACAGCTAAACATAGACTAAATAGTCGGTTTAAGAAATAGGGTCGCCCGGTGACAGTATTTCCCCTTTGCTTGTCGTCAACAGATGACAATAATGGGTCGACAACAACACCTAACTGGGACTCAGAAAAAAGAAGGATTACATGGGGTTTAATTTATTAACGATGAATTTAAACATGCTACGCAAAAAACCAAAAAGTCCCGCTGATACCAATCGCAGGTGTGGAGTGTGTGGCACGACCAAAGAACCGCCATCTCTCCCCCTCCCCCCCCACACACATAACACACCAGCACATAGGCTTTGACATAAGCCGAGTACAAGGGGCTGGCTCCTATTGGTTTGATCGGCAGTAGGCGAATGTCATACATATCAGTGAAACGCGTTTCTACAGCAAGAGGTGACGTTAATAACCAATTAAGAACACTCATAATAATTTAGCTCTCTTTTACAGACACTCGTAAGTATCAATTGGTGTCACAATGCTTTGCTATCAGTTTATCAAATTAATTTAACTTTGGCCCCTATCATGAATGTACCTATGAGATGATGGGACTTTTAATGTGTAAAAAGAAACCTAGTTAAAAAAGTGCATTATCAATAAATATAAGCAAATAACCACACACAACAAAAGTGCGCATAACATCTGCTCTTCAGCGGACGCATCCTTCTGAATTTTTCATATAGAAAAGGGTGAGAAGGGGGTACCTCATCTGCGAAATGCACCGAATGATCACGTGTCTTCTTATCGATTGGAAAGGTGTTATTGGGCAATTCGTGCCTTTAACCACCACATAGACGCCGGACAATTGGCCCTGAGTTCCTTTCATGTTCAGCGGCCAGCAGTTCCAATGAATTCTGAAAATTTCTTTAATACATATGGGTTTTTTCGACTTATATAGAGCATTGGGATCCCTGGTAACGCATAATTTTTTCCCAAATGGAGGTGCATCGAGACTAAGGCGAGGGGTCCTGCTTGGGCCGCTATATAGTGAACTTATTCTAGACCTAATCTAAGTGGCTCCAGACCTAACCATGGTTTTTAGTTAGCGAGGTTGACCCAGCGCAGGGAGAAACCCCATAAGAGTAAGCCGATAATCCGTTTTAGCAACTTTACATAAGTTTGCACTCTGCGGGGACCTTCGGCTTTCAGCTTTTTTTCAGCCCCTTCAGTGAGGGGCCCACAGGATCTGCCCCTGGTAGAAATTGCGGAGCTGCTACTAGGGAGGCCAACACGACCTCACCAGGATAAACCGTTGAGGTTTTAAACATCTTATAAGAAGGGAAAAAATACAGCGTGCAATTTCCCGCACCCATACACCTCCGGTTATCTTAGCCTGTTTTTCGGGCCTCATATCCAGATCATCATTCACTAATACGTATCTGTTGTTCTTGCTTAAAATTTAGAAACCTGTACAGTTATTAAGTTAGGGTACAACACGAATGTTGGACGGGTTGTACTTGTAAGACTATTGACGTTCCATCCCTGGGAAATAGGTTCTCATGAGGTAAGCGTGGTATAATCTATCAAATTTTTCAAATTTCGCTATGATTAAGACTAATTTTACAATTCTCGGTTCTGTCCATACTGCTACTGGTTTTTCTTTGTGCACAAAAAAACAGATATTATAAGCCCCCCCCCCCGCCTACTCCCTGAAATCCTACGCAATGGGTCTTTACGAGAGTCCTCACAGGCTTAACTGTCACCTGAGTATCCTAGACCCACTCAGTGGAATTTCATTGATAATTGCATTTTTCTAAGTCTCAATAGTGGAGTATGTGGTTTTTTGAAGAACTATATCACATTAATATTTTTTTGAATTGTGTCACCATGATTAACTTTGTTAGTTATCCTTTTGGCAAAATCAACTGACCACCAGATGCTTACCTTCATTCATATAACACTAAGCAATGATTATCATCTTAAATCTCATTTCTATCATAGGGTAGTACAATATTATTTAAATTTCCGTGTGATTCAAAGAAATTATTAATACGGAAAAATTCGAACATTGCTTCGTACTCTTTAAGATTTTATCATGAAAGTTGATGCTTGCCATTTCGCTTTGGCTATATCTGTGACTGCCCCAAACTTCGCACTAGTGACAGAATATATGTGCCAGTTACGAAGTAGTTTCACATAGCTATGAAATAATATAGTTTGAGGTCTAGGTTAGATACAGGATTGGATGTACTGATTGGCAAACGGAGCCCGCGGAAAATACCATATATAAATTACCTACTGCTCTGATGTCTTCATGCAGCTGCACACGACCCTTAACTAGTGTTTTGAGGTGGTCCAAAATTCAAAAGAGAACATATTCCGTCCCATGATATTGTTTCCATAATTTGGTATGATTTATGGTGAAATCGATGTCAGCAGACATGGTCTTTATGCTCTTGAGTCCACAAAACCTATATTTTTGCTAATATTTGATGATCCAGTGTGTCGTTTTTTGTAGACACTTTTTTGGACCCTCTTTTTACCCCAGATTCGATAATGATTTTTTTTAAAAACACTTAAGTTCATGTCACATATGACAAGAGGTAGACATATCTATATTTTTAAAAATAACATGATGATTGTGATGGACTCCTAGGTGGAATGGATTAAAGCTTGGAGACACCATTTGCTCTACAGGACGGAAATGGTAGGAACAATGATATTCCCGACATTTCACAAAGGATAACACACCCGCCCCCCTTCTCAGGCATTCTGTTGACTCAATGATATACATCAAATTGGCTCGTGGAACTTCTATGTCCAAAATATTCTTATCATAAATAGTTTTCAACATTAATAATCAAACTTGTCGAGGTATATTATGAAGAAGGTTGAATTTTTTTTAAGATAGTTTAACAATATAGGAGTTATTTGTGCGCTCCTTGCGCTGGGGTCACGTAACCTCATGCAAACAGAGATCCACCCAGATATTAATACAGATTGTTGGTTTGAAGGCTATACCTTGATCTCCTAACATCAATATGTATTTCTAGCTTCTCTATATTCAATGAATGCGTCACTAAAATTGTAGACGTAGAGAAGAAACTTTTGGAAAGAGTTGGCTTATTCGAAACGCTAACTACTCAATGAAACAAAGTTTTTTGAGCCCCGCCCAAAAGAGAGAATTTTAAATATCAGTGTTATTAATTCAGATTATTGGACAAATGAGTTCATTTAGATCGAATGTTGGAAGAACTGCCTGGAGTTCAAAAATCGATGCAAATACTTTATCATAAATGCTTGTTTCCAAATGAATATGTGATACTGCATGTAATTTTGGTGAATCGTATTGCCGCATCTTCGAGAGAAAAAAAAACCCATCAGTGATACTCTGTAACACTACATAAAGGGGGTGAATAACGACAAAAAACAAACAAGACAATATAAAAAAAAAAGAATATCATCACAAAGGCCTAAACAGTCTTCAACTCTTTTCTGGAGAAGATTGCAAAGAGACCTGAAAAATACTACCACTTATTGTGGGAGACCCTTGTCAGAAAAGGATCGCTTCATAAACTAGTAGCTTTGGCACGACGGGAAAGACACTTTATGACAACACGTAACTTGCCGTCATGTGACATTTCTATCATTACAAGTTGTTTTACATACAAAATCCCTCTCAGCTGCCTTATTTGATCAGTGTTAATTTTTATTTCAATTCTTGACATCACGACTCCTCTCAACTTCAGTTGTGATCAATAAACTCTCATTTAAGTTTCACACTTTTAGTACTGCAAGGTTGCATTTTCAAAGAGAGAAATTGCTGTTTCAAATGGTTTTACATATTAATAAAGCACTATGTCACTCCAGTTTGGGCTCCGCTACTGCGCGCATCAGAACCCCTACCCGGGGATAATCAATTTACATATCTTGGTGAGACCGTCCTGCTCTACATCACTCATGCTTGGCTAGGAGATATTTGTACATCGCGTTTTTCTTCAGACAATTGGGTTCGCGGCTTGTTAGTATATATGATTTTTTTGAACTGGTCATTTTTTTTAATTTTTTGCCCACGCCCGCAGGGGCCAGCCTGAGAGTCGGCACAAGCGACCTGAAATTTTGCAACTATTGGTATGAATGCCCCTTTCTTCTTTGTTAATTGCCAACGTTTTGCTTCTCAGATAAAGGTTTATTTTTTGATAAGTAAATTCGGCAAAATATTCTAAAGAAGTTTAAAAATGTTCAAACTTGTTAACGGACGTAACGCACGTCGCACGCACGACGGACGAAGAACCAGGGTTCAGGGTAGGTCAACAGCTTGATTAGTTACCCACAAGTTAAAGGTGACCTTAAAAAATTCTGCGTCAGTAAGACCAGTAACATGTACAGTTGTTTTAAGCTGATTCGAAACTTGTTAGGCAACAGCTGCTGAGCTAGGAGTCCAAGTCATGACTTTGTTTATTATTTACCTAACATCGTGTTTTTTTGGGTATTTTTAAATTCAAGACTTGAATTCTCTCTACAAACTATCTGCTTTTTATAATAGTGTGTGCAGCAGTAAGAACCCCCCTTGTTAAAGTCTTGTGCTACGAATACTGAATTTAATAGGTGCAATAATTACATTAATTATTCTTACTATATAAACTATTTATAGCAAAACCATTTATATCCCACACAATCTAGCTTAACGAAACTTACATATAAGGATTCATCAGATTTCAAAATACAATTTCCATAAAATACCACAAAAATGCAACTAAAAGGTTTTTTTTCATGTACATACTGTACAATGTACATATGTGAGGCCGATCGCATGCGGGAAATCTGTGCGGAGGAATGAAACACTGATCAGATAAACAATTGCGACCCTTCGAACCGAAACTGTAAGGCCATTAATCGATCACGCATAGGAAGATCAGTAGGCGTGGAATCATAGATAATTTTATATATACGCCCGGGGGGGCGCTCTGGCGTTAATTTTAGAATGTTCGTGTAAAGCTGTGTATCTGGATTTATTTTTTTTAACCGAAACACAGGAAACCGAATAATGTACAAAGATACAGTAGGCAGCAAGAATGGTCATCAGAGGAATATTACTTCTATTTCACTAGGGAGCATACTAACCGAGCTAACTGGCACTCAAATCCGTAGGAAAAATCCAGTTGTGAAGTAGCTCCTCCCACCTTTATGTAGTGCTTTGTTTGTGTGTGTGCTGGTGGGGGCGGGTGTTGACCTGTGCAGAACAAAAAGTGATGATTAGGCAATTTAAATATTTTATGGTTTTTAAGCAATATATTATGTTGACTCCCTTGAGGCTTGGGTATAAAATAATGGAAACCAAAAAAAAAAAAAAAACAAAAAAAAAAAAAAACAAACACATAACACTCTCATAATTAACACATTTTTATATGATTCGACAACATAAAATCGGTGTATATACCCTCCATCTAGCCATAATCGCGTGTCTATACAAATGTATGACACAGCAATTGTCAGCCTTTGCTTTTCATCTGAGTTTGATATAATTCCATACTTCCTTTATTACGATGATTTTGATTGGAATAAAATAAAAATCGAAAACGAGAATTTACACTATCATAATCCGAAACGTGACGTCCAACGCGCATGAAAACAACAACGACGCAACGGAACCTAAATTTCCATATATTTTTGCCAAAATGTTCATGTCAACAGGAACAAATTGGAATATAAGAATAAACATTCATTTTGAAGAATTTATCGATGTTGTAAATCTCTGGACATTTTCGTACACTTACAAATAAAAAAAACAAACTTTCCACGCTTCTCAAAAAATAACAAAAAGTTAACGAGACAAGGGATCAAAGGTAGCCACTGAGCCGGCCTTCGTCGGCTTATATCGACCTCCGAAAACCATTCTTTAGAAGGAAAAACCTCCTCAATTTTATAACTAATTAAAAAACAAACTGGTCACGAAACATTAAACATAAAAAGTGTATGCTTCGTTCGCGCTTTTTCAGATTTTGTTGGTGAGTAAAATGATTCAGGAGTTACATAAATCAACATCGCATAAATTCTTCAAAAAGGAAATGTTACACTACTATAATAAATAAAATCATCTGCGCAAGGATATCGCCCGTTTGGGTTATGCAATAGATCTACTGACTTAAAGGTAATGCGGAAAAAATAATTAATTTCTACTCGCTGTTGCACATTTCCACAGTATTTAGAATTTATATAGTTTGTAAGAAATCTTTCGTTGAATATTTTTCTCAAGAAATTATTAATTGGTTTTTATGTATTGATCTTTTCTCGATGTAATATAAAGGAACAACACAGTTAAACAGCTACAGTGTAATGTTCATAAAGTTACGCATAAGTTGGTGTTGTGATGTTTTATGATCAAATATTGTCGAATTTCCAGCGTTTCGTGTGATGCAAGCCTGATTTCAGCGCGATATTTCTTCTACAATCTATAAATTTCATATTTATACGGTGTGGAAATGGTGGGTTATATTTTTTTTAGTATACTTTTTTTCCCACATAACTCTCATATGGGTCGATCTACTGCACAACCCAAACCTCCTGCACAATTCAACGACACTTGCTCCAAACCAGAGTATTGCGCAAATGATTTAATAATAATCAAAATGCTTTTGTATTTCGTTTATTACGAAGTAGGATAATGCAATACAATTTGCATGTGGTATTGTCCGCTGCGTTTGAGTTTAGCAGGATAATGATCTCGTGATTTCAACAGGATTTTAATCTCGCTGTTTCGGAAGATATACCATGTTTAAAGGATTTTGATTTTGTGAATTTAGAAAGACTTGACATATCCGCAGGATTTTGATTAGCAGATTTAGAAACATGCGCAATATTTTGATTTCGTGAATTATATACATGTATAAAAATGTGTATTCAGAAACATATTCAGAAACGGTGGAAGGATTTTGATTTCGTTAGTTTTTGTTCTCGTTAGCTGTTGACTGTTTCTAGTTTGTGAAGGATTTCAATTCCTGAGTAGACCTGTTGATAGAGCGTGCTTACATACTGAGAGTATTTGAAATGAACAGTGAATGTTCCTTTCGCGCGCGCGGGTCTTTCGGATGAGTGTGAAAACCTGAAGAGTCTTTCATTAACGAATTATAAGGATTAAACTAAAGAATAGAAATGAAAAACAAACAAGAAACACCATGTAATGTGTAAAACGATAGGAGTTGGCACGACACATCAACTATTGTTCTCCCACACATGATGGCTACGTTTCAGCGAAAATAACTTTTTTAAAAATAACACTACAATATCAGACATTACACAACATTTATATTCCATGGCTTTACCTCGACGATGTTACCACTGTAATAATGTCATTCACGAATGTGAACAATTTACATGTGAATACAAATAGGTGAAGGTAACATCGTGTTAAACGTAAATCACAATCTCAAAACATATACAAAATCGGAGTGTTGGGCAACACGGACCTCCGACAAAGCGAAGGTAGGATCAGGTGCCATGGAGAGTAAGCATCCTCTGCTGACCGGTCACACCCGCGTGAGCCCGTAGTCGAAATAAAGTAAACGGGATTACACGTAGTCAATCTAGTAAGAAAAGATGACAGTCTAAACAATGGTATGAAACAATCAGTCAACATATGATTAGTGATAATTTGTAATCACTGAACAAGGTCATTATAGCGACCGTAGAATTTGCGAAATGATGACTTTAATAAACGAGATTCGTTATAACCCTGCAACATCAACTTTTTTGTTAATAGTTGCCTCGCATTAAAAAGTTCTCATACGCATAGCATGCTCTTGCGTATCGAATCAACTGGGAGAAATACACACCATAAGCAGGTGATAGTGGTATATTACTACATAGAAAGGGAAAGTTGACGATTGCAAATTTAAGTCATCACGCTTATCATAATATAATGTAGTTGTCAGCCTGCATTTGAATCAAGTTTAAGATAAAATATCCAAATATTGAAGCAGACCTGTCAGTCCACAACTAGCCATATACTTTGATTCTTCAACAATAGATTTTAGTGACACATGAATGTCTAACTGTGTTGCCATGAAGATCTTCCAACCATCGGGATCACCCACGGGTGGTAAACCTTCCAAACTGACGTTTAAGTATCGCATGAACACTTACATATTTATGTTCATTTTTTTGCAAAAACCGCAAATATTTGATGTGACTAGGGGTCTCAGAATGACTGGGTCTTGATGACTCGAGATTTTAAGACAGCATGGTGCTAACATGATAGTATTCTTAATCATAAAAGAAAACAAGAACTTGATGAAATGAAATTTATTTTAGCCGATTGTACGTTCAATAAGGTTGATACATATATACATGTACATAAAAAATCAGAATACAAAGAAGATACATGGGGTTAATTTATTAACGAATGAATTTTAAACATGCTAACGCTAATCTTGCATTTTAGAAAGGTGACAAAGCCGATCAAGGCATTTATAAACCAACTTCTAAACTACAACCAATTTCTAATCTATTTAAAACCTAGTCAAATACGCTTTTCCACTTAAACCAATTTCTAAACTACAAACGATTTCTGTTTTTTTTTTTAAAATATGCTTTTTCAGCTTAACCTTATCAAAAATACAGCCATGATTTAGGAAATTGACTAAACATTTGGCTACATTGTACATGCTATCAGTCAGGGTAATCTCATTGGAATCATTTGTATTGAGGTTAGTAAAGCTTATGTTTTAGACAATCACATTAATTATTTTTATATTGAAAATTCAAATTTTACAATATTTGATAAAAGATTGTTTAAATCGAATTTACTTGATCGCACCCAAAGTGTGAAAATAGGTTTCTGTAATGCAGGGATCAACAGTTCTGTTTCAGTTTATCAATGACCCTCCTTAGTATGTGAATTATTTTAAGATAAAAAAAATTAAAAATATTGGCTGATGATGCAAATTGACATATCTAAGAAAGTGATGTGCAATACATTGAATTGAATCAAAATTTAACTTTGATTTGCGTGAAATTGAAAATGGATGTTTATTAAAAGTAATGGTTTTGAATGTACATAAAACAAAATGTATGGTTATGAGAACACAATAAAGAAAAATGAAATAAAATATCCGTGTTTTATAAATTCAGATTTATGGACAAATGATTCATTAGATCGAAGTTGAAAAACTGCCTGGAGTTCAAAATGATCAATAACTTTATCATAAATGTGTTTCATGAAAATATGTGATACTGCATGTAATTTTGGTGAATCGTATGTGCCGCATTTCGAGAGAAAAAAAAAACCCATCAGTGATACTTGACATCTAAAAGTTCGAAAAACCAAAGACAATATAAAAAAAAAAAGAATATCATACAAAGGCCTAAAATGTTTAACTCTTTTTAAAAGTCAAAAAGCCAGTGAAGGAGAAGAGCTTTGCACGAGGGAGATACTCCTATGTTCCATGTTTCTCGTTGTTTTATTCCCCCAAACAGTGAGACAATTGGTTAAATTTAGACACATTATGGCTTTTAATGGGAACGATTTCTTAATCTTGCGAAAGGTTATTCATTCGTCAAAGATTTACAAATTGAATTATTTGAAAATGTAATAAACGTGTTGGTAGTACATGTATTATAGTGTGTGCAGCAGTAGACGCCCCCTTAAAGTCTTTGTGGCTACATGTAACTGAATTTGAATTAGTGCAATAATTACATTAATGTATTTTACTATATAAAACTATTTATAGCATAAACCATTAATATCTCCACAATCTTAGATTACGAAACTTACATACTAAGGATTAAATCATGATTTTCAAAATAACAAATTTCCAAAAATACCACAAAAATGCAACTAAAAGGTTTTTTTCAGTACATACATGTACATGTACATATGTAGC